>JAVKLF010000053.1:9810928-9821546 GCA_034783495.1 Millerichthys robustus
CAGCTCTAACCCACCCGAAGAGATGGAGACAGACCCAGCCGCCTGACACAAAAGCTATTGATTTTACTATCCGCTGCAATGAATGATCTTCCTCAGCCAATTTCTGAATTTAGAAATGAGTTCAATACTAATAATAATGGTGGAAGGATTCTTTAAAATGTGAAAGTTGAGGGGGAAAAATGGGAAGAGAGTGGAAGGAGAAAAAGTGGGAGGAAGTGGAGATTTGCTGGGGTTTTTTCGTGGAAAAAAAGAGGATATGATTTCTTAAACAAAGATTATTTTAACAGCCTAAATTAAAACATTTTACCCTCCAAATTTAAACACTCTTAAAAGGATTTCCTCAGTGGGTTGAAACGGTAGAGTTTCTCTTTCCTGTGCAGTTTTAACAACTTTTACACGAGTGGTTTTCATTCACCTATTTTCGCGCCACGCTCTTCTGCTTTTTACGATGCAATTTTCAATATACAGCATTTTGTGGGCTCGCTGCCTCATATATTTCATGCACCATAAAGACAGTTTCTATTTTCCAACTGCAGAAATCTTCCATAAAAGTCAAAAAACAGGCACATAAATATTTAAACATGGTATCTGTTTAGTCGAGGGGGGTGGGAAACTATTTATGTCGAATTAAACAACTGATAAAAACGGGACTTCAACAATCGGGTACATGGTTTCTATTGTGTTTCTGATTATTTATTTGAAAGAAGCAATAAAATGAAAAATGGACATTTTACGCAGTTTTTATGGAGATAAGAAAAAAGTTATTTGAATTCTGAAAGATGTATCAATTAAATAAAAATTGGATATGTGCTTTCGTGTGTGGACATCCTTTATTTCTGCTGCTTTATTTAGGCAGACAGGCAGCGGTGTAGTGGGGTGATGTGTGTTAATCAGAAGCCCCGTGCCCTGTTGAGGTGTTAATTCAACTCCTACCGTACAGAGAGGTGTAGATTAATAGATAAGGGAGGTCTGAGTGAGGGTCAACGCGATACGGCCCCGACTGTGTTCCCCCGCTTGTCAGACACCTGCCTGGATTAAGCTGCCGGCTCTTCTCTCCGTTGTGCACAGGTGAGAGGTCAGCTGTTTACCCAGTTCGCCGAGCTCCTGCTCAAGGTGAGGCGGATCTGCATAAAGGCTGTGGCATCGGTGTGCTTCGTGGGGTCTGGACGGCGAGGGAAAGGAGCAGGGAAGCGATGGAGGGTCTGCTGTGGAGGATTACAGTAAATATACTTCAGGACTCGAGGGAAAAGATTTGTTACAATCTTGAAAAAAGTGGTGATTTTTAAAAAATAATTAAAAAAAATTTTCACTTTTTAAATCTGGATCCAGCAAACCGGTTTTTGTATTTTCCTGTTTTTAGGAATTTCTTGGGATGTGAAGATCTGCAGAAAATAGGGGGGGAAAAAAATAAGGAGGGAAAAGCAGTAAAACAGATCGAGGGAAAAGGAATAATGCATGAAACATGAAACTCTGCAAATTTGACTTATAACAAGCAAAATTACACCCTGCTGTCATTTAAATTATGGCTGCCCTCTATAAAGGTGTCTTTTAGATGCATTAATTGAATTCGGCACTATTTCCCAATAATAATCTGTAAAGTTCAGCCGTCCATCCTTCATGAGATCCCCGCCGCGTACCACAGGAGTATCTATTTCAGTGGCTTAATTTATTTTCATGATTCGCCGATAATGACGGCCATGCAAGCTGTACATCAGAATTAACCTTCATTTCACTGAGGTATATTACGGTGACAGTCCCCGACACATTTCACCTACACAAAGGGCTCCCCCCCCCCACACCACACCACCGTCTTCCTCTCACTTTCTCTCCCTGCCTCCTCTGTCGCTGCCCCTGCAGTATAATCATCCTCAGCAGACCAAGATTGTTTGATAGCCGATTAATTTTCATAGGAAATCAAGTGGCCAGCTCTTCCTCACTCTTTCTTTATTTCTCACCCCCCCGTCCCCACGTCTCTCCAAACACATACTCGACAATAGTGAGCGGCGCTTGTTCTTGGTGACTTTTTCTGTCAATTAGGTGTTTTATTTAATCTCATCTCGCTATTTTTCCCTCTAATAAATTGCATTCCCTCACTCCCTCCCAACATCCCATTTCTGATATCTCCAGCGTGGTTAATTTATTTTGGACGATGCCAACATAACAAAAGTGCTGTAAATTAATCAGGGGACATCAAGCAAAAGGAGTGGGGTCCTTCGCTCGCTCTCTGTCTCTAATTTCTATGCAAACCATTAAGTGTCAGATATAGATTCCACCATTTGCTATGGTCGCAGTCAAAAGATTTCATTAGGGACCTGACGTCAAATTTTGAAGGCAGCGGCGGATCATTTCTGTCCTATTTTCCCCCTCATGAGCTCTTTGTTCTTCGTCGCTCTGTAGGATCCTGCCACTAAAAAAAAGGCCCCTATGCAAATGACAATAATAGATTTCGCTAAGCACCGCCGCAACGGCATGATAGCCTATTTAGAGAGAAACCAAAGAAACATTCAATTTGTGGCATTAACCGGGGCGCATGCGAAAGGTTGCCAAAAAGAAAAAGTGATTAAGAAATTACAGAATTACTCCTCTCTGCTTGAAGTTCTTTCTTTCATTTTTTTCCCCCTCTCTTGTTCTCATTGACATGGCATCTGTAATGAGGAGGGCCGGTAATTAGAATATTCTGGAGAGGTGAGCCCTGCTGGATCTAGCAGCCAAAAGGACTGATCTCTTTTTCTCCCCTTTCCCTCCGACCGACTTTGCCGCGTATTATTTCTTTCCTCTGTCAGGAGAGCTTGGACGCAGAACAGACAGAAAAACAGCTGTCTGATGACCAGACTCTACGGATGCCTCTCACTCTTCTTTGTGTGAGTGCTGACCGTATATACATAGATATATATATGTGTGTGTGTCTTAGATGAGCTGTTCGGAGCTTCTGTGCCAGCAAATAAATATAATCAATCTTCCATTTACATACAAATAGGCTTCTCGCCTTCATCCTAATAATCTCCATGGTACCCTCTGAGAGGGGAAATAATATTCACTCCACATATTTACCATTAGATGGCTTTATTGATTGTTGTTTTTTTTTTTTTCTTCTGCCAAAATTTTTTCCACTTCATTATTTTATAGGATATTGAAGGCTTGTAGGACTGACACGACACATACTCTTCATCGCTTCCTGCCGAGGAACGATTATAGCTATTGACACTGTCACGTCTTCCCCCCAACCCTTCATCATCTGTTCTCACAGCTTACTCGCTGTGCGATCCAGGAAGTTGTGTGTGTGTTCTGAACATCATCTTGGCTGATTAATGGGTGTAAACTACCGTGGCGCAGGCATGAGTTGTGTGGCTGCGTGTCAGTAATATGGCTCATTCCACTTTGTGTCATGTCAATGATGGGGGTGACCGGCGGGGCCCTGACTGGGTGTCAATCCCACTTTGGACCAACAACCCCTCTGTCAGCGGGATCACAAGTGCCAGGGGCGTCCAACACATCCATCATACACAGAGAGACAGGACAGGAAGCCAGGAGACGAAGACTTGAAGCAGAAAAAAAGTTAAACTACACAATTTAGCTTAATTAAACTCATATTGATATTAAACTTGGCATTCCATGAAATAATGCATTTTACATACTGGCTTTTGTGTCCAAGTTTTAAACCAGGACCATCACAATTTGTAGTGTTTTAGGTCAAAGTGGATCTAGTGGGTCATGAGATATTTTGCTAACAGACAAACAGACTGATGCCAATAGTCAATGGGCAAAAATAATTGTCATCTGCCTTCGCCCTTTAATAGTAAGTGAAAATACAAAAATAAACTATTGACATGAAATTGATTTTATCAGCTTGCCTCTTTAACAGGAAGGCATAATAAAGTAGCACTTTTTATTTTATTATTTTTTTTATCTTGGAGTTTCTCATAGTTTTCAACATCATGTCAAAGTGTTTCCTCTAAACTGACAGTCAGGAATCTGTTAAGCGGCTACACAACACCTTCCTTTCAATCACTAATGTGAAGCTGCAAAGGAACTTGAGTTTAAGTGACAAACATCAGCACATCATAAACTCTGTAATCAAACAACTGCTGGTAACATGTTCAGTAATGAGCAATTTAGCTGTCGCGGCTATTCTCGTAGACCGCTATCAATAACAACAATTGTGTGCCAAGTTGATGGCTGGAACACAACTTGTCATGTAATGAACTTGTCACTCGTTAGTGTGATTACTTTCACAAACAGGACTCCTACACTTGGTTGGTTCATGTAATTTCTTGTGTTTTCCAGCATTAGAGGAATTTGTGAAGGTATTAAGTTATGTTTTCCCCATATCCCCAATCAGCCATGCTAATTAGTGCTTAATGATCATTATTGACTTGTCAATGGACAATTTAGGGACTCCGTGGTGCTGCGCTGACAGAGAAATCAAATATCATTGTCAAACATGCAGCTATTTATAAAATTTGTTCTCTTAGAATATACCACAACAAATCACAACAAATCAAATGAACTGATTCTCACCAAAGTTTCCTTCAAATGCAATTAAGTTCAAGTTTATTTTCATGTAAACTCTTTTTAAACGTTTATACCAGAACTTGATTAGAAAAAAGCATGTCATAATTATAGGCCTAGCATTCCTTAAAAGAATGCAGATCACCTGCTGCCATTTTGAAGTTTAAGGCTATAATCATTTTACATTGAAAAAGAAAGTCTCACAGACATTTTATTCAAATCCTGAAACTACAATTGTCAAAAACAAGTAGCGTTGCAAGATCTTGTTCTGTTTGTTAGCGCTCAAAGCATATGTGACTCAGCTACAACCACATCAAATTTTAGTTCAAGTTATATCAACTTTTGTGTTTGCAAAGAGCGATGGCTTTTGTTAAAATCTGTCGACCTATTCACGAGATATTTTGCTACCAGAAGAGAAACAAACACAGAAACACAGGCAATTATAGAAACGTCCCTCTCTCCTGGTGATGGGCAAAAACAGAAAGTTGTTCAAGTTTATTCATTACTCTCTAGGAACTGTCTCAACTTAAAAACTGATCATGCTACTGAATAAATTTTTGTGGCGAGATGAAAAGGAGTCAGAATCAAAGTTGTTGCATGTGCATGCCTTTCAAAAAAAATATATATAAAAAAACAAAGTCGGCACTGAAAGATCATTAACAAGAGATGACAAAGTGGTGCAATTAAGATGAATTGGAATCTGACAAAATGTTTGTTTGAGGTGTAAACACACAAGTCAACAGTTTGGAAGATGTAACAAAAAAACAGCAGCAATAGATCATAGCATTTAACAGCTTGTCAAACGAGATCATTAAAAATGCAGAAATTCCAAGGAGATTAGACTGCTGTTGTGAAGTGAACTTTGATGTTAATTATGGGATGAAAAAGGCACTTTTTTCAGGCTGTTTGGTGTAATTTTTGCAAGATGAAAATATAATGAATTCCACATAAATTCACTAAAAGGCAAATCAGGACTAATGTTGCCCCAGCTGCCTGCACAAAACTACAAATGTGCCACTAACAAAACCAGAATAAACAAAACTTGCAAACAAGCCAAATGTTGACATGTTTAGTGAAAACAGAAACAACAACAAAAAAGCAGGAAAAAGAAAAATCAAGAGCCGCACATGCAAAATTTAACGAATGCAATCATCTGTCCAGGAGAATATGAGAATGGTTTCCCTTCTCATCTCCAGACATTATTACCTATGGCAATGCCCTACCTGAGGAGGAAAAAGATATATAATTACAAAAAAACTGTCATTTAGAAATTATGAAGGAACGTTGCTTAAAATTACATATGTTCTTTGAAATTCCTATATCAGCATATATATACACACACAACATACATATTTTTAAAAAGAGTATATTTAATTAAAATGATAACTCTATTCTCATTTTTCAAACTCTCATATCCTGAGGGGCAATTGGGATGAGTGCACCCCCTCCCTGTCCTTCTCCAATGCAGCTGCAGCTTCTCGCTATCTGTCCGTCTCCTCTTCCCCATCTCTCCTTTTCTGTCTTTCCCTCACCCCACTGTGGCTCAGTGAACTGCTCCTACAGCAATATCCCATCATTACCATCTCCCCAGCTGAGCTTCAGCCAGCCATTATCATGCAGCATTATTAATCTTCTTGTCTTATCAACTTGCAAATCACAAACCATTGTGCCTTATGGCACAGTTTGGGGCGAGCTGTTATTCATTTTGTAGGTCCACCTAGCCGGCGAGTCTTTCAGATCACCTTACGAGTGTCACTCTCTCGCGCTGTTGTCCAGTCGCTGCCTCTCCGTCACACCAGAAAGGTAGGAAGGCAGTGTATCATGCTCACTCTTTCGTCAGCAGGTTTCACTCTTTCTAATTTACACAAGACACCGCACACCTCGGGGTTTTAGACGTTTTGACCAGTGTGTGTGATTTTAGAAGGGCTGAGAAAAAAAAGTTCTAGAACAGAAACAGAAATTGCAATCTGTTTTCAAAATTGAATGTGAAATTTAAAACGAAACAACATAATAGGATGCAAAAGTCTATAAAAATGGATTTGAGCTGTCAAATCTCCCCTAATCTCAGCTTTTACTTAAGTACACCATATCCATCTAGAGATTAGCAACATTTTTCAAATAGTCTAGGTAAAATAGAAATGTTTCAAGAACTGATGAAATCAATAGGACTGTAATTTATTATCTTTTACACCAACACCTGGTAGTGAAACTTCAATCTGCTATTGACAACACCTACCACCCATTCTCCCAAATACTACAAGTAAATAAATAAATATTTACTATCTAGAACATTCTACTTTCTTCATGTAATTGTAAATTATTTTGAAAGACATATCAAGTGGAAACTACAGTCACTGGTGAGCTTAGCTTTACTGCCAGAATAGATACAGCCCCGCCTCCAAGTTGAACCATTGGGCCAGGTAAAATGAAGTAATATAAACCAAGATCCTTGGCTAGCAGACATTGCTGTGACATCTGTATAATCTAAAGCCTCTGCTTTATAAGACAGTTTTCAGCTAGGACCAACTTTGTACATAGTCATTTTTGAAACAAACTAAAACAGGCAACAATTTTAAAATCATAAAGCTTCAGCTGAGACTAGTGCTTGTTAAGATGATTTCTCTGGTTTGTTGATGCGACGACCCTCTCCAAAGGCCTTATGGTATGTCCTGGTGAATACAACATTGTTCTTTTTAAATACCGTGTTATATTTATGACTGCTGGATATGGGCACCAGTGACCATTAAAGGAAGAACCGGGTAACAGATAATGGATGGATGAAATATATTCCTGTCAAATTCCTTTGGGGTCTGCCAGTATTAGACTGAAAAAAGAAGTCTTGTGGTGTCAAGTGTTTAAATGTTTCCATATGTTCCTACCCTTAATAAATTTAGTAAGGTCAGGTCCAACTGATCACGATAATTTAAGGTTGCAAAAATCATCCTAATTAATCGTCTGACAGATCAAATGGTCTACCTCTAAACAAAACCTTTGAAAACAAACTACAAATCATTTCCATAATTTCAACTTTGATCTCGGCTAAAAGGAATCAACAGAGTTGAATTAATTTTAATAATGGGCACATATTAACACCATTCTGTCTTTGCTGACCCTGTCATTAAGACACACACATCCCCAGCGTTCCTGTCATCTCTCCCTCTCCTTCCCTTCCTGCTGATATTAGTATTCAAGAAGGGAGGGAGACAAAGAGAGGGAAAGTTGCTTTAAAGACACACCATTGACCCACGATTCTCGCTCTCACTTTAGTTTGCTTTTCTCCAGGGCTGAAATATTCACCCTGGAAATGTGGCATGGCTCAGGCCAGGCAACTTGAAGAAAAACCCATAAAAGAAAATTGAAAGGCTTGTGTGTTCTGCTTCTGTGTGTGTGTGTGTGTATCTGATTTTGCATTTCCTTTGAAAACTTTGCATGATAAATCACCATTTTGCCCCATAGCTCATTAAGCACTATACAACAGGTACCGGGCATGAAATATTTAGCAGAAGACAAAGTGTTTCATGTGCTCCTATGGACCCAGCTATTACCCAAGCCTTTCACATAACATCTGCTAAAAACAGTTCACCCTTTGATCTTCATTAATATCATTTGGTTAAATATTTCAAATATGCCTTCATATGTTTGATTAACATCTTTCAGAATTATTCAGTAAAACAGAAATTAGCTCTGAATCTTCAAGTACTAATGATGAAATTACCTTTCTGTCACTTTAAGGCAGAAAAGAGTGGTAATTTTCTATTTGATCAGTAATATATGACATTGCATACTGGACACTGCATGAAACTTCATATATCAACTTCCACCCGGCATTTAAATATGTGCTTATAAGCCTTGGGTATTAATATTCGTGATGGGTGTATTTTAGAGCACATTTCAGAGCACTGCGTGCTCAACATTGTAATTTCCAAGCTTATCTAATCAATTCTGCAAGCTCTATCGGCCTCGTATCAGGCCTTGTGAAAGAAATCAGCTCAGTAGCACCTTCAGAACACTTATAAATAATGAAAAACAGCTTTTAAAAAGAAAAAAAAGTGCTCTGGGGAAAAAAATGTTGATTAGAAAAGTGTCTTTTATCCATGACTTCAAATCTTTCACATTCCAAAAATGCGAAGAACTCCGGGCAAACCGTGACGAATGAAGTATCCCTATCTGACCAGAAAAAGAGAGAAGTATTAATTTTCAAGATAAAAAGTGCTGACAGCACAGAATGAGCTAGGTAGTATTTGGATATGAGCAGTGAAGATGAGAGCCTAAAAGATTGCTTTCATCTTGTGTATGTAGTTGTCCTTGAAAACTTCTCTGAACTACATTCTGGGGAGCAGTTTGTTGTCTTTCTTGGCCACATTTGACATTTTAAAAATGTGAATTTCACTCGAGTGGTATCAACTAGTTCTATTTTAGCCCATGTGTAGTCCTATTGTCTGAGGGGGAATAAAAAGGTTAAAAAAAAAATCAAGAGCAAGAGGAGGTAAAAAAGAAAATCTTTATAAGGTTAATGTATTGTGTCCTATTTTGTCATGCTGGTGTAATGCAGGGTTAGGTGGACGATAGGCTCGTGAGAAACTAGAGACTTTTTATGTCCATCTATAAATTAGGACTGGTGGGTTTGATGAGCAGTGAAGGAGAGTCGTGGCTTCACTCGAAGAGGGAGTGCTGTGCCACTACAGCAGCAAAATGATACATTACACACATCCACGTATTCTTAATGATACAGTGAAATCTTAAAGAAAATTACCCAGTTAGGCTTCTGCAGAAAAGACATCTGGGTTATACACACATCTGGAAGGCTCTGAGGCCCTAGCGAGTCTCCTCCGGTGAGGATTTGCATTCTGCTCCTGGCAGGTCGACCGACAAATTGCCCAGGCAGCCGCAGGAGATGGAGGCTCTGACCGAGGGGAGAGATGCTGCTCAGAAAGTGTCTCATCTGTCTGATACTCTCTATGGAGCAACTCCTGTAAGACACCTCCCTTCCAGACGCACAGCAAATCAAGGCAAAGAGGCATCTTTTTGGAAACCGGAAGGCCTAGCGGCCATGGCCAAACCTTCCCTCCCTGGGGCCAGGAGGGGCTCGGAGGCCAGTGTCCCCCCCTGAGCTAGCCCTAGGCCAGCAGGCCTGAGGCTATCGTTCACAAATCAGCCCCCGATTTTCCAAATCAAAGATACCAACTGGGGGAAATTGGCCCAAAGTACTCCTAAGTAGCTTCAATAATTTACCACTCAAAATTTCATCAGAAAGATGGACTGTGCACAGAAATTAGAGGGAAAAAAAATAACCAGAGGACTCGGGCAGCATTTGTCCTGACCACACCGATTTTAAAAACAGCTTCCGTTTCAATCTTTAATCAGCTAATAAAAGGGATAGCAAAGAAACTGATTCAAAGTTAAACTAATTGGAAAAATTCAAAGTTAAAAATCAAAGTGAATTTATTCTCATTTTACTGTCATATTATTAATGATGGAAGATGGTCATTCAGTACTTTTAACAAGATGATGTAAAGACACTTATGAAGAAACTAATACTCAGCTATTTTTTCCAGTAATGAAATTTTGCTACTTTCATCAAAACAAAGTTGATAAAAAAAAGTTCAGACCATAAAACAAGAACAAAATCAAAATTAGGATGAAAAAAAGACCAGCTCTCAATAACTGAGCACTCTCAGTATGAATTAGGAAGGTATGTTCATTTGAAATCACAGAAATACTGCCACATATGCTTCAAGGTGTTTAGAATATTTATAGGGTTCTAATGGCAACCCATTCACCCTGATCCAAGTCACTTTCCTGTGTCGCAAGACAAATAATGTGATTTCTTCTACTGGGTGATCGTAATTCAGCTTCAATGTTTACCACATCCTAAAGGACAGCTAAAACATTGTTAGAGAAAGTTTGAGATGCTGAGCGTACAAAACGCAGAATTCTTAAGAGAAATCCCACAAACTAAGACCGAGTGAGTGGGTAACAGGCAGAAAGTGTAAAAAATAAGGCAAACAGGAAAGGAAATGAAAGAAAAATGCAAGATAACCTACAAAGTGTGAGTTGTAGATGCCAGTCTCTAAGGCGTTGCACAGAGGTTTAATGGGTGTGTGTGTGT
>JAVKLF010000053.1:9839833-9851761 GCA_034783495.1 Millerichthys robustus
TCCTTTGTCTAAAAAGCGTCTTTATGCTTGACAACCTGTTGAGCAAAAGAATCCTCAGCCACACACACACACACACATAAAGTCTTATTCACTTGTCAGTGTGATTCACTCTCACTGAAGTGCCGGAACTGTCGAGCTCGAGTGAGACGAGGGAAGATGGGGAGGTAAAATTACGGACGCAGCACCTATAGGATCCAGTCAGAGCTGTCACACATACAATATGCAAGAGCCAAATGACTAAACGGGCCTACACGAACGAATGTGTCTGGACTTCATTTACACTCATCCCCTCCACGATGACTAATCTCTTTCTTTCTCCATTTGGTCCCCCCCACAAAAAAAAAAAATTCAAGCAACGATATAACAAGCGACCGAGATGGAACACTGAGGCAGCCAACTTTATTATCGCCTGCTGACGAGAGGCAAAGGTGGACAATAATTGTTTTTGCCAGTATTCTGTGAATTTCTATCTGTCTGTTAGCATATCATCTCAGAAACCACTGAACAAAAATTAATGAAACTTTCAGGAAAAAGTCATTTTTAAAGGTTTTAAAAATACCGTAAATAATATTATCTTCAAAGTTTCACCAAAATGGCTACAACTCTGTGGTTTCTCAACATAAAATGATTTTAGATTTTAGTTTTAATCTCTGACAAAAGACAGCAGGTGAAATGTATTTATTTTAAATTAATTGAAAATATAAGCAAGTCCCTTTTATTTTTAACTGTCGGAAACAAGAGGACAAAAATCTAATCTGAAATGATTAAAAAAAAAGGCAGAGATGACCATTTTTGCAGGTGTTCTGCAGGTGTGACATTAGATGTCTACAGAGAGCGAAGCATGAGGAGGAGAGGCTAAAGAGGGCTGAGCAAGAGCAAAGAGACAGGATCAATTTCAATCCTCTTGATCCCATGACCCCTAAACCCACAGTCTCCCAGGGAGTACTAGCGGAGTGTGCCAAGGCTAGGCGACTTTGAAGTTGGGTTCTGGGAGGAGGCAACTGTAGATTGGCTAAGGACTGGAAAACACTGCTCTGTATATGTGTGTGTGTGTGTATGCATGCCCCCACTGTGTGTTTGTGCCTGTGGAGAGGAGTGGGAGGGTTTGAGGTAAATGGCGGTAACATGGACACATCCATGGATGAAATGGGAGACGAAGGCAGATGGGGGTACTTGGCATTTCCTGCGCCGGCTTGTTTGTTGGTGCCTAATGAGCTCTCGGACTCCATTAATGAGAGGACTGAATCCATTATCATCATCATTTCAAAAGGAGTCCCTGGCTCTAAACAGCTCCCCACATTAGCAGGACTTACCCTTGTTGCACCGTTTGATCAGTGGAGGCAACAGGGGTGGGATGCACACACACACATCTACACACAAACAATCCGTTCCTTGTTAATATTGTACAGCCTTCATGTGGACTGAGGCCTGCAGATGCTATTAAAACAAAATAATACATTTAAAATCAGACACAACAGTATATATTCTTCGGAAGTAAAATATCAGAATGATAAAATCTAAAAGCAAAAAACTGAATTCAGACTTGCTTCTACATCGATCAAATTCAGTATTAAGGAATAAATTGGATTTATATGTTATTGGAAATTGGACTTGTAAATACAACGCAATAAAGCTTAAAATAAATGGATAAAATGGCTAACAAACTGTTAGCACAAATTGGTTATACCTTATCATAATTCACATTATTTTGTCTCAGAACTTGCATTCACCTGAACAAGCAACTACAACTAGCTTTGCTTTTGTGGTTTGAAATATAAATACTTATTTCCATCTAATGTTTGGTCAAATTTACAAAGAGGCATGCGCCCCGAGAGCCACAGGTTGCAGACTCCTGCTTTTAGATGATAAAACAGGAAGATTACAAACTAAAACATTTCATTTCCAAAAAACATTTTGTAAAGAGAAGTGACAATATTTTTAACAATTAGTAATAAAAGTTCAAAACCTATTTTAATAGAAATTTTTTTGTATACATTTTTCTATGTTTTAGTTCAGAAAAAAATACACTCTTTGGCTTGAAGATATTAAATAGAAATATATTTTTGGATCAATGTTTCAAAGTTGTTTCACAATTTTTGTTTGATAAGGTAGGAATGGGACATTAAATAGCTGAAACCCAGTTTTATATACTCATTTGCGAGAGAAAAGTTAAACTAAAAAAGGGTAAATACACTGTAAAGAAAATAAAAGGAGAGCTGCTGGATAATTTCTTGAATGAATGACAGCAACAGAAACAAGGAAAGACAAACCAAGTGGTGGAAAGAGAGGGAGAGAGAGAGAGAGAGAGATTTGGGGGGTTTGAGAGGGAGCTAAAGTAACAATAAATAGGGCACCCTTAAGGTGCAGATAGAATAAGGCTGTGATTCATAAATAAACACAGAATACGCAGTGATATAATGACAAGCCAGCAGAAAGGGACAGATTCCATTTCCGTTGCCTTCACCACCTTTTCCAGCAACATCAAAGGACCAATTAAGGTCCCAGTGAAGCTGGCCGTCACGGCTGCAGTGGAGGTCCTGTCAGAGTTAGCCTGCCCTCAGTGCTGCTGTCTCTGTTTCAACCTCGCTGTTGACACTAGTGACAAGGACCCATTGCTGAACCTGCCTGCCTGCCCGCCTGTCTGCCTCAATTCCAGTTACCCAATATATGCATTTCTGTCTGTCGCTATCTCCATTTTTTTATTAGCTTCACTTTTCTCGCCCTCATTCCTTTCTTTTTCCTCACCTGTACTTGACTCCTATAGTTTCCTTGTCTTTTGATCATCCTAATCTACAGCATTGCTCTCTGTTAAATGCTTTGAATTTGCCAATTACACAGCGCCACTCTTCAGTAGTGCAACGCAAGAGCTGGCAAATAGTTCTCAGAACTGAGCACTGTCATAAAAAAAGAAGAAGAAACACTCTCTCTCTCTTAGTTTGATAACTTCTTCACTGCACCGCGCACCCTCTCGTGTTCTCCTCATGTAACTTTGGAATTACTGAAATGTTAACGCTCCTTTGCTGCCTTTGATATTTAAGACAAAAGGGTACAGATGTGCAGGCTGTGCGCGTGCAGACACTGGGCCAAGTGGAAATGGCGGTGGTGGGTGGCTTTAATTTTGCTCGTTGTCACGCTCCAAAGAGTTCCTCCTCACTGTGTGTTTTTCCCAGTGTCTTTGGTTCATCCTTCGCCTACCTCTCTGCCCTTTTTCCACATGCAATTCCCACACTTAAAATGGCAACAAGAGCAGCGCAGCACCGGAAGACACTGGCAACAATTAATGAGGGGATGTTTTCAACCCACTGCTCATGTTGTGGCTCCTGCAACGGATTTGATTTGATGAAACAAAACCAGATTAAGAAGGGTTATGCTTCAGTGACAAAAAAGAAGAATTATTACATAGATTAATAATCTTAACATCTGTAGTTAGAAAAAAAACCCTAAGACTCCACTCTTGGGATGCTTGTTATACAGACAGTTTGGATCTTTTAAAAGTTCTGTGAAAAGGTTATGAACACTTAATATTTTACGTGTTGTAGATAGCTTTCTGAACAACAAGAGTTTTATTTCGACTAGATTGATGAGCTAAAGATCAAAGTGGATTGTCTCTGTCCTAAAACAACATTAGTTTCAAAAGTTTCAATGATTTTGTAAAAAATAACACCGCAGTTAAATTCCCATTCAATGGCTATTCTAGCAGAAATATGGCAGTGCTTTTGTAAATGCCTCAGGCTTTACCAGAAATGCTTCAGGTAGAAGCTGTTGCCACTATTTGTGCTGGCAGATAACCACACAATTCTATGTAAATAACAAAAATGACAGTGATTTTAATAAGGGTTTGTTAAAAACACCATTTGATTTTTTGAAAATCACAGAATTCTACTTTGCTCCGAGTCTCACTCAAACTAATCATTAGCTTGTCAGTCCAATTAGAATTAATCGTGATTTCTGTTTTCACTCCAGCATTGGCCTCCCCACACTGTATTCCTGTCAATATGAGAATCTAGTTTTAGATTTAATTACTTGTTTTTAATGCACTCTAAGCAATATATGAATGATTGTTTGCCTTGATAGATTTATTAGTACCAATCCATAACAAATAAAAAACACAAATGATGTGACAAAAAAAAACCCCTCCAGTTTTGTCCCATCAGTTTCAGAAAGTTTGTGGATTCTTAGCATTAATTTTGTTAAATTCGTATCTGGCTTTTCACATTTTTCTGTCAGTAGTGTAGCCCTCTTGGATTTTCTTTCATGCAGCCCATTACGATTTAAACACGAAATCCACAAGAAATAGATCATGGTTTGAATGAGCTGAAAAGGTACTGACAAATGTATACACACATAGGCCTACATAAAAAAGTCCACACACACACATACAAATTTATACATACAAGTGTATTTTTTTATGTTTTACTTCTACTCATTTTACATAATTTCTACTGTTGCTACTTTTTTGTAATCGAAATTTTGGTACTGTTTTTAATCTAAATTAATAGTCTTATTTTATTACAGTACATGTGCAGTATAAATAAATGACTTGGATTTTATCTAAACTAAAGCTCTTCAAAGAGGTATATACAACAAGTAAGATAATAAATGTTTATATTCTTTTACCAGAACTCATTTTAAAAAGATCTGAGCTATTGCTTTAAGGAAACACAACATATATCATGCTCAACTTAAAGCCTAATAAGGATATTTTCATAAATCATAAATATGATACGAGTGTATTGTTATCTGGGTCGTAGGGACTCGTAAAGGAAAAACAGGTAAAGAAAATGGATGGATGGATTTTTCTCATGGTAAAGTTCCATCCTGGAGACAACGGTGGTACCGCGGCACAAAGGCAGCTATGATTCTTTCTCTTTCCATTTGCCCTCCAACACACACTCACACACACTTATCGTCCTCCCTCTCTTTGGTATCTTTCTAGTGCAGTGGCCTCCGTTTACCATCGTAACCCAAATTAGCTGGGCAGGCGTTATCCTCTCTCCTCATTTGGTGCTGTTAGGAGAGGACGAGGAGGAGTGGTGGTGGTGGTGGTGGGGGGGAAGTGGCAGAATTTCCTCTCTGCCTCTGTGACAGCACTATCTGACAGCGTTTTACATCTCCCCTGCTCTCCCCTCACTACACTCCACTGTCAGACAAAGAAATTAATACCCCCAGTGACTGTGTTTTAATTAAGCAATTTCATGCAAATTACACATTTTAGATTGTCAAATAATATACTGCGCAAAATTGTAGGCAGGCTGATCTGATATGCATGGCGTGTTATTCTTCCAGGCACTGTGCACACATGGAAAATGAACAAAAATGCTAATTTCTAATCTATTATGCAAACAGTTCAGATACTTACATAGATTTGCACGCGTTTCTCGGGTAAATAGATCTCTTGAATGCTATGTATAGAAAGACGAGCTTTCCTGAGCAGCCATGTCGACTGACTACATTTTGTCTTCAAATGCTGCAGGCTGCACGATGGGATAAATATATATAGAATAAATCTGCAAGTCTATCACTAAATGCATTTAAAGACAATCAAAGAACAACTTGACACACATACCCACACCCAAAAAAAATCTAATTTGAATAATTCCAAATGCAGTCTAATGAAAAGGAGCCCTAACTAATATTAGTAATCCACACTACTCTTCGTCATCTCCCATTAGCACATTGAACTTATTTGAAATTCATTATAATCCACAAGCCTTTTAGTGCACTGGAATCAGTAATGATGACAAAATGAATATAACATTATACTTTATTACAGCCGACTTGATTTAATCTGGGGTTGCCGCCATATGAGAGTCCTCAGAAATACCCCTCTTGAAAACGGCGGGTGTCAAAAGTCAGCATGTGCA
Source organism: Millerichthys robustus (assembly GCA_034783495.1). Taxonomy (NCBI): domain Eukaryota; kingdom Metazoa; phylum Chordata; class Actinopteri; order Cyprinodontiformes; family Rivulidae; genus Millerichthys; species Millerichthys robustus. The sequence goes on from JAVKLF010000053.1 coordinate 9,845,698, forward strand.
GGTAAGCGAGTCAAAAAGCAGTCCTTATTAACGAAAGGTTTGAGGAGGAGGTCTTGCTGTTTCTTTGTGATTCAAATCCATTTAATCAAAGGTTTGTTTCTATATGCTGCCACTTAATAGTGTATATTACCGCATACAATGAAACTCCAATGAATTGCAATCCATCCATTCTCTTCTAAAGAGGGGAGAAAAAGCAGGATAAGAACAGGAGAAGGCGAGGCTAATGGCAGGGTATGAGCAAGTTGTTGACGTGCTTTCTGCATATTCAGAACAGTGTGCCTTTCATTTGTACAATAAGCGAGACGTCTTTTTTTTCTCCCTTCCTTTACCCAGTGGTATAATAAAATCTGTAGGAACAATAGGGAAACATGTTCACTGCAAAAGCTAAAACATTGTGGGGCAATTACAGTAGCTCTGAATGTTCCTGCACAACATGACGCTGCACACAGGTCTTTCAGCTGTGCACTCCTGCTATTAGGCTCTTTATATTTCCTTTTTTTTTTTTTTTCGAATGACGTACCTTTCATTCCATGAAGTCAACTGAGGGCCAGACAACCAGAAGACAACAGCCTCAAAACAGCTTCTTGAACTCCTGCAGGTTTTCTTCTTGGAGACAGTTTAGCATCTTGAAGGAAGAGTAGCAGAAAATGCCCAAATGAAGAACTTGAAACCAACCTAAAAGACAGGAAAAATTACAAACCTCACATAATCATCATAATCATTTGATTCATAAACAGTTGCGTAACTGACATTAGTAGTTATTCCTTTTTTTCTTTTCAAATAAATAATTTGCAGATGGCAGAATCTTCCAAACTTGTGTTTCCTGCTTTACTTCTCTCCATTAGTGTCCATTAATGCCATTTAAAATCAACCAGTTACTAAACTGAAATGCTTCAAAGTGTAAGGAACAAGAATAAGTGAGAAAATTATGTTCGATAATGCAACAGAACTAAAAACTCACCAGTAAAATATAGAAATCTTAAATGTTAAATAAAACAGTAAAACAAAAACACAGTTTGGAAAGCAGAAAAAAGCAAGAAGCCATATTAAAAACATTAAAAAAATTTAAGAAGACCAAAGAAACTACATCTTTTAAGTTTAGTTTTTACTTGAAGAGTCATCATCAACACGTAACAGATTTCACAATGTACCTTGAGATTGTCTACTTCTAAACATCTTCATCTCCACAAAATGATGTTAGTTTTAAAGTCTTAAGTAAAAAGGCAGAAATGCATTCCTTTAAGCAAAGCTAGGTTTTTTAAGTCTTCTGATTTATTTTTCTAATCTTTACTCTGATCGGCCACATTAAGCCTTTATGTGGAAAAGGAAAGTTAAACAGTAACCCTGGGTGACTCCTGGGTGATTCTGGAGCCCAGCCTTACTCGCTGCCATGCCATTACAGGTTGCGTAGATAAAAACAGAAACTCAAGTGACAGCCAGCGAGACAAGTCAAGGAACCATCAGCTGCACCTTCCCAGTCTCCTTTGCTGGATATCTAGCTGGTGATTAGAAGCTTTCCCGTGCCATTTGATTAGCACATGGCAACAAGCCTTATTGATCCCAGGTGGGAAGAGGGTAAATGTTTAGGGTAAATTGCTCGGGTGATTCAAACACAGCAGTCAAGCATTTAAGCTCGTTGGCAATGAACAAAGAGAGATTAGAATTGTAATTCAAGCCAATGTGGCTAGGACAATTTCTCTGCAAAGTAATGGGCATGACGCAATATGATAAACAAAGTAATGGCGCACTGGTAGGCATCGCTACAACATTTCCCTTTAGTTAAATTATTGCAAAGAAATGTCATGGAAAGTTATATCTTTAAAAACAGTTAAAAAAACGGGAAAGAAAGCATTTTTACTTTAGCTTCAGTGCATGAGTAATGAGGTGTGTTCATAGAGAGCAAAATGACTCGGAAAGTTATTAGGCACAGATTGCAGGACAAAATATCCCAGCGATGCTTTGTTGTTGTCATGCAAATGCAAGTCAGGGGTGACAAATGAGATCTCTTAAATCATCTTTGGTAAGGAAACACAACCTGAGCATTATTCACAAAAAGGGTTGCAGAGAGCGGGAAACTGGAAATCATTGCATCCTTTCCTCTCGTTCCTCTTCATCGTTTCTGAGCGAGAGGAAAAGCAGGAAGCGAGAGACGGCCAACAAACAGGGTCCCGATGTTTTGCTTGCTCATTAAGTCTGCCCAGAGGTAAGCCAATTGATCTGCAATTCATTCTCACGAGCGTTAAATCGATGCGGGGAGACATGAAAAGCCCCGGGTTTTTATGACTTCAGTCAAAGAATTCCTGAAACGCTTTGTAACAGCAGATAATGGTAATCTGCCTTGTTTGCGTCTCAGTACTGAGAGATCAATATGGCAAAAAAAAAGGAAGTTGATTTGAATAAAAACAAAAGTGTTTTTTTTTCCTTGAGACTATGTTGTCTTTTGAGATCATTATAATCTATGAGTATAGCTCTATAAAACCTGAATCAACTCAATTCAATTTAAGTTAAAGACATATCATTCTTTAAGGTTCAAACTGAAATCTTTTTGTGACGAGAAATGATGGGGTCGCTAGTTTTGGTTCAACCTTACAAATTACAATCTCATGCAATGCCGATAGATGTCGCAATCAAAGTATGTTTTGCACAGGACTCTCAGCTACTACCAAAGCAAAATACAAGTTAATATCTGTAATATTGACCGAGTTATAGCAAATACTGTGTTGACTATATTATAAATCAGCTATGATGGCCATCTTTAATTGGGTTAACTAAGTGATGTACATGAAGGGATTATATTTCCCAGCAGGTTTCATTCAAATTTGTCCAGCGGTTCACAAGATATTTTGGTACCAGACACACAGATAAAATTATCATTGTCTGCCTTTGCCCTTTGGTAGTGGGTGAAGAAGATGCTGCTCACAAGTATTATCCACATACTGTAAATGCATCATACTAATCTAACAGTAATTAGAGCAATTTCTTTTAAGAGCTCCACCAACAACAGCGTTACAAGTACAGTACGAGACACCTGGGCGATCCATTACATCTCGTTTCGTATTGATTGACAAAGCAGCAACATAAAATAATTATAATTGATTCCAGAAGAGCCTCGGCCCTCTATGCACAGATCCTCCTTCTCTTCCTTCTTTCTATTTCACTTACTGCTTGGAATCTGAATAGGGAGCTCGGGTAATTAGGTCACGCTGTTAAATTTTTAATGATCTCTGAAATCATATTCATGCTCACAGTGTGTCAGGTACACGTACAGCCAGCCTGGAGTGATACATCACCATTCTATGACATGAACAGAAGGCCTTAGCCATTTAATTGTGTGACCTTTTCGACCGAGCGCCAAGTGAAACCATCGGGAGGAGGGGGGTTCGGGAGTATTTAGTGGGAAAATGAGTGATTGGGTATTGGTAGGTTGAATAGTGCACAAGCTTGTCATAATAAAACAGATTCACTCGTTTAGGGGGTTGCATGTGTATGCGTGTGTCCCTGCAAAGGTGATTACGGGGCAGGATTTTGCAGTTTGATCGTGGTGTTCGTGCTCCATTTTTATGAAGCAAGAGGATTAGTTTTGGTCAAGGTTAAAGCTTAAAGGGCATCCGGGTCAAACACTGAGAAAATGGCAGAAAAAAAATTTGCAATGGCAGATAATCAGCTCATTTCTGATGCGACATGTAGCAGACAAGACAAGTTTTGTACTAATTTTTGTTTTAAATTATGGTTTTCAATATTCTGTAACACATACTTCTTGTGCTACTGCAGTAGGAAAACAAAACACATTTGTTTCATTTTGATAGTTAATGTCTACTAAAATTTCAAATTTGTAAGCGAATTTTATGAACAACCGCCTACTACCACCTGTTTCCCTACAGAAAAACCCAAAGTGACTAAAAATTGAGATATCTGACCATTTCCAATTATTTATGCATATTTAAAATATGAATGAATCAAAAGACTGCAAGAAGACCATTACAAAGGCAAGAGAAATGTCTTGAGAACCTGAACAAGAGCGTTTCAGAGTTGAGTAACGCCACCTTCGTTCACCTCACACATGTAAGATCCTTCATTAGTGAGCGATTGTCCCGTCTTTCGCTGGTGTCTGACAGTAAGGTGGGTTTGATCCTCTATAATTACCCTTCTCCTGGAAATGATTGCATCTCAAGTTTCCAAACTGACAACTCTATTTGGACACAAGTAATCCGCTTTCTTGGCTGCAGCTGATACCTGACTGTAATCTGCCCAGTCAAGCATGGAAGAATGTGGCATCGCGCACGTCTGCTGCTGTGGCATGAAATACAAACAATGAAGCCTGAAGTCCATTTATCTAATCCGAGGTTTATGGGGTACTGAGGTGATATAAGACACAAGGAATCGGGTAAAGCTATGTAAAGGTACTGGCACTGATAATACAGATGGCATAAGACAGCACCACACAACTCCTCAAAATCAAAACTCAATATGTTACCAGTTTTTTGTGTTTTTTATTTCTCAGTTGTAATTTCTGTCTGCTTTGATTTGAAACAGGTTGCAATGAACAGTAAGTTTATAAGCTGTTTTAATTTTGTACAGATAGCCAAAACTTATTAATAAAGGACATTGAAAATACCCTAATACAACCCACATTCCAAAACAGTTGAGACGTTTTGTCAAAAGAAAGATCGTTTTGAATTTAATGGTAGCAACACAACTAAATAAAATTGGGAACAGAACAACACAAGGCTCAACTAGTGAAGCTATATCAGATATTGGATCACAACTGAAAAGTTGGAAAGACAATGAATTCTCACATTCTAAAATAACTTTTTTATTAAATTCTTAATATCAATATTGAATATGTTACTACAATATGTTCCATTGAAATATGGGTTCACAAGATTTGATTTTGTTTGTTGCACATTTTACACAACATCCCAACTTTTTTAGAATTGAGGTTGTCAAAAATTGTCAGAAACTAATAGAAATGTCACCTTAAAAACGACTTGATATGATATTTTTCATTTAATATATCATTGTGTAGAATAGTTGGACAGGCAGAAATAGGATTAAATTTTCTTGTGGCACTCTTTTTTTATTAAATTAAAATTCAGAGACAACAAATAAAATGGACTTGGGATAGTTGTTGGAATTGATAAAAAACCAAATTGAGGGTCTTAGAGTGTGGTGGTTGGATGGATGTGGAAATAAATAGCAGAGAATAAAATTACTCCAGTAAACAGAACTGGAGTGTAAAAAGGCCATTAGGCACGATGCAACTAACGTGACAAGGCAATGATGGCGGGTAAATAGTCTGTTTATTTAAATCTCCTTCAGCTGGCTGGAATAATCATGAGAAACTGCTGCTGAAGCAGAAGATTAAGGCGACAAATAACACAGTAATTTCAAAACAATTTGCGTCACACATTTACCAGATGGAAATATATTTGACACAGACTATTGTGGTTGATTTGATTTTCAGGGGATTCCTTTTCATCAGATGAGCTGAATACGACTATTTACACTATGTTTATGTATTTATCTATTTATGTCACCAAGGGACAAAGGGTGGATGTGTGGTTGTCATGTTTGCAGAATCCCTTCTTGCTAATAAGGCTAAGCCTCCTTCTTTTGAGCCTGGTGCCACGGAGCTAAGCTCTTTCACTCCTCAGTTGAAAATACGCAGTAAAAGGAAATCAATATACTAATAAGAGAGGGTGTCACAGTGTCAATGTCTGGCTTTTTAGGATTAAAACAGGATGTGGGCATGTAGTTAAAGCCAAACGTCCACAGGAAATCTGACCTGATCATAGAGTTGAGTACCATCCAAGTCTAATAACACCTAAAAAATTAAGAGCATAGTACTCCTTAAAGTCATGCATATCACCGATTACCTTCTTTTATTGTGGTTTTGAACTAAAATAATTTTGTGTTGACAAATGACACAGTTGTAGCAGTTTTGCTCAAACCTTGAAAATAACTTCATGCACAATCTCATGAAGTACTGGTAAACACACACACACACACACACACACACACACACACACACACACACACACACACACACACACACACACACACA
>JAVKLF010000053.1:9873642-9888138 GCA_034783495.1 Millerichthys robustus
AAAACATGACATTAAGTCAAGTTCCTTCATTCAATTTGTAATTGATTATGTTTCAAATACAATCCTAAACAGGTGGGGTTTTAGTCGAGATTTCATCATCATGTGTATGTTGTTTATTTGCAGAATCTTTACATTTTCCTATATATTCTAAAATTCCTACAATCGTTTGTGCTGAACACCACTGTCTATGCTTGTTTAAATTGAAAGAGTTTTAAAGATATTTTAAGATGCACTCAGATGCATCTACTGTTAAGGAAAGAGCAAAGAAGTGAACGAGTGAAAGTCGTTTAAAATACAACAACACAAAAATATATTACCAGGTATTGTAAACTAAAGATGCTTGTTCAATTTTGAATTTGTTAGAAAATATTAAGTGACCAAAAAATGGAATTAATACTAAAATACATCATTTCTGCAAATATCCAAAGGATAAAACAATTTTTGGACTCAATAATGGGCTCATAATAAACAATTTTCATTGCAACAGAAGAAAGCAAATGAACAATTAAAAAGTTTAAAATGAGCAATTAAGAAAATAAATAAAATGTCATGTGGTTTGCAGAAATGAAGCTTAAATCATATAAAGTCACCATTGTAGTACTGGCAACAAAAAATTTAGATGGTGACTGAACTGATGCTTGTGCTTGAATCTGGGTTTAATCTCCTCTTGTTAGTTGGACTCAAGGGACTTAGGGGGACTTAAGGGGGCTAAAATATTACCATGATGGTGTCCTTTTATGCTCTACCCAACAGAGTTCTTATAGACATGGTTGGCTTAAAACCACCTTGTTAACAAAAAAGAAAACGGTGAGAGGAAAAAAATTGCTCTGACACTTCTGCGGTGTGTGTACTTGAAATTTTCAAACACTTGTCTTTTCTTTACCATAATAGATGTCAGCTTCCTCTGATGTAGCTCAAAAAAGGAAAGTGGGGCGGAGGGGGTGAGGTGGAGAGGGGTGGAGGGGGGGGAGGCCGCGCAACACGCAAGGTCTCACACACTTCCTGCATTCGGAGCTATCACTCAATAGCGGGATCTGTGTTGTTCGACATCAAACAAAAGGAGACATTCGTAGCATCACCTGCGGAGCGCTCCAAAGAGATGAAGCGAAATATCTTCAAATCACTTGTCCAAGACATTTCCCCCTATTAAGGCTGCCTCCACGCAGGCTTTAAGGTGGAGACAGGCCCTTTAGATAAGCTAACCAAACCCGAGTGTTACAGCTGAGAGATCTCACACACAGTCTGTGATCTATTACAGAGCTCCCTTGCAACGGCATGCCATTAAAACAACTCAAAAGGCTCAAAGTTTAACAGAGTTAAATGAGGATAATGATATCAATTTTGCTGTAAAACAACAACAAAAAAACAGATATTGCATGCATGTTTTATCTGTTATATATACACAAGTTTAGAAAACAGAGGAATATATTTGGCTCAGGGGTGATGACCTGTTCTTCTAAATGTTTGAGCTATATGAAATGGATGTCTTTTAAAGCATTTCTTTCTTGTTCTTTTTGAAGGTACCAAAAATATTAAGTTTCTGGTCACACATGCGCAATTGTTTTGTCAAACATCTACTTTTATTTTGCATGAGTGTGGCTGTGTGTGCCTATTGTATCTATTACAATGTGTATGTTTCCTAACTGTGAATAGCAGCACTTCAGTTGTAGGTGTGTTTTGGTGTACGCGTGTGCATGTGTGTTGGTGTGTTTGTGTGTGTGTATTGTAATCTCAGCAGCAGATCATGTTTTCCAGGCCTCAGATGAGGCAAAGCAGCTTTGGCAGCGGGCCGTTTCATCTCAGGCACTGGGGTCCAAAACAAAGAGAAAATGATTGATTGGATGATGAATTATTTAGAGGTGGAGAGCTGAGGAACGAGCAAAGCCACACCGGCGAAAAAGAGAGGAAGAGCAGGAAGCAAGAGAGAGAAAAAGAGTGGATTCAGCCTCCCTTTATCACCCGTTCTGCTTGTAGAAGGTGGGAATTAAAGCCAAAAAAAGAAAAAAAAAACCTTGCCCCTCATTGTGCTAATGCATGTCACTGCAAATTTGCCACGATAAAATATTAAAGCGAATGCAGTGACAGAGCTGCTGAGTGCCGCGCTCTGATTGAAGAGGAGAGGTGTTGGGTTGTGGATCTATAGGACATCTAAACCTACATGTAGCACCAATGAAGGAAGAGAGAAGAACCTCTCAATTTGACAATCACTTTAGTTTTTCCACATATTTACATATAAACCCACCTATAGGTAATAACATCTGAATGGCAGTACAAGAACAACAGACTTTCCCTCAACGCCAGTCACAAAAGTGAGTGAGTGAGTCCAACCAGAAACCCTTCTGTCATGCCCGGTTGGACCACAGGGGGCACTGATGTGATATGTGAGGGAGAGATGAACAAGAGTTGAGAGACAGGATGAATAAAGTGGAGGGGGAGAAGGAGAAAGGGAGGAAGAGGAAGAAAGATGCAATGAGGCAAGGCTACAGGGATGAACACCAAGCATCTCTCTCTCTCTCTCCCTTCATATTTTCAATATCTCGTCCTCATGAAATTTCATTTGGATTGTAAATGTTCAGTAATTTACCATCATAAATGTGTAATGGGCCCCTGAATCCAATGACATTGTGCTGGCTAATCAAGTCATTTGAAAATGAATATAGATCTATTAAAGGGAACTCAGCATTTTCCCTTTGTTAAGACTGGCATGCTGTCAAACATGGGAACACTTCCTAAAAGAAAGATTTGGATAAGAAGGAAATTCATCTCTTAATCTACTCATTGGATGTTTTGATCTTTCAGCTGCTGCTAAATTCTGATTTGTTTTGTCATTAGAAAACTAACTAACAGAGGAGAAAAGAGGCTCATTTAAAAACAGAGTGGGGACCTAATGGTACTTCATTTTCAGCTTGGGAAAAATTAAGTAAAATTAAATTTTGGAATTTTAAACTGTTACTTGGTCCCACGGCATACGGGCAGAGAAACATCTGAAAAACGCACAACACACTCTAGGATTGCTACTTCTTATCTGTGAGAGACAGAGCCCGAGGCGCTACCTACAAACACTTAATCATAACCAGGTTCAACTCGTAGCAGCTTGTGACTCTTAGAAATAGAGAGCGATGGAGAGCGTGGAATGCAAATTGTAAATGTGTGGAGTCTCTGTGTGTGTGCATGTGCGCACATAATAGAACTGACTCAAGGCCTGTAAATAGTGTGTAGATAAAAAGCCTGAGATGAAATTCAATGCTCTAATTGAGCAGCTTTACCATAAAGAAGCTTCCAGGTCACGCAGTATTACCAGTACTTGAAAAACCAAGTCACAGATGACATCTAAATCTTTTAGTTTTAGAACACACAATGCTTTTCATGAAATAATGTCCGTTGCAAAAGAAGTTTGTACACCAACTTCTACTATACCTGAAGTTTATCTTACTGGCTTTGCACTAGATTTTCCCCACTTTTCGCCTCTTCTTCTTTCACATTCTCTGCCTCCTCCTTTCTCTTGGTCCTGATGTTGCAATCAAGCAGAGGAACTCATTTGTCAGGTATGATGAAGGCAGGGGGTGTATTGTGTGCCGGTGGGGGGTTCTCGGTTAGCCTGAATGCACTGCTTTAGGCTACTGCCCTGTTGTAAGGTCATTGTAATTAAGTCTCGGCTCGCAGAGGCGGACTGTGCCTCTGAGGTTCAAATGTCTTTCCCCTCCATCTCACAAAGTACTTTTCTGCACAATTTGATTATGAGATCAGACAAAACAGTCTTATCCCACACCAAATATTAGGTTCTATCTGTGAATATTGATTTGTCTGTGGACTCAGCTGAGTTGGAATGAGTTAGAGTCCCCCAACTTCCTTGGTGATTACTTTGTGGAAATAGAATATTAGAGTTTCGGTGATTGCCGCAGATAGAAAGCTGAGGGCTTGACTGAACACTTAAGATTGCTAATCTAGGATCCTAAACTTGTTCTAACTTCAATTACAAGAGCCTAGAGGGAGAAAGATAAAGAGAGGAGATGACCTATTGATACATTTATGGTATATATGCTATCATTCACCTGCTTTCCATCTCAACTTGTTGGCTGAGAAGCAGAGAATAGATACTGCAGTTAGGACAGAATTTCTCAGTGCAACCATTATCCAATATAGCAAAAGTACTAAAGTCAGTTTACTAAACTCTCTCACAATTTGGCATTTCCTTCTTCTTCTGGAACTGATTTAATGGCCACCAACAACTACAGGGCAAGCATTCTGTACTCTTTATTTTTTTTGATATTTTGTTTTTATCCATGAAAGTCAAGCTTTGCAATAATTTGCAGGAGGTTTGATCTTTGTGGCATGATGAATACAGGCCCCCGACAGAATATGAGGCAATTTCACTTACATAACATAGTGGGATTACTGTTTTTTGTTTCTCTCTCTCTCTCTCTCTCTGTCTCTCTCTCTCTCTCTCTCTCTCTCTCTCTCTCTTTGCATCAAAATGCTCCTCACATGTCTGACAAAGGGCTGAGCTGCATTTCAACTAGTGGTGTACTGTGGCATGTCTTTGAACAACCAAACAACTCAAGTGAAGTGCCTGCAGTCCTTTAAGCACTTTATCCTCAGAGCTTCATTGGGCAACAGACAGGCAAAAAGGAGAAAACAAGACAAAATATGCAAATGAACTCCTCAACACTTTGACATGCCTTTCACAATCACAACAAAAAGAAAGAGAAGGGCGCATTTAAAATGTTTGAGTAAGAGACAGACTTATAACTGCACTTTGCAACAATAGGGTGTAGGAAAAAATGCAGGAAGTGAAAGTCAGACAGATATGTTCGCTTTTTGAGGCTTCGTGGAGTCGCACTGGGGATTCCACGTGTTTCATCGTCTTGTTTAGAGTGCATTAGCGCCCAATGACACAGCCTCCCTCCCTCCTCGTCGCTCCATTTTTTTTTTCTTGTTGTTGAGGAGATTGTCCTAAGGCAATAAAAGCAACCATCAGCACTCCTCCTCCTCCTCCACCACCTCTTCTTTATACAGAGATATGCCAGGGCCTAATTTTCCATCAGCAAAGCATGAAATCAAGAGAGAATGCCGCACAACAAGCACTCTTATGAAGGGACACATTGCCGGCTCACCCTCCCACACAAGTATACAGACGCACACATTTGTGCACTTAGTCGCAACTGGCACAAAGATGCATCCTGACTTCTGAATAAATTATGAAATCAAGTGGATGCTAAACTAAAGTGACAATCAGAGGCTTGTTGATGAGAGCATAAATCTGACTTTGAGGGATGGTTTTTAGCAGGTTGAATAGAAATTATTTGATGATTATTTTAACAGACTTTGAAGCAAAGACAACGAAGTAATTTAATTGTTTTATGTCAATTTTTACTGATAGTTTTCAAATCTTCGACAAAGATTTAAAAATCAGGACAAAGTAGCAGATTTTAGAATTTAGAAATAAGCAGTTTGATTTTTTTTAATGTGCAGACTTCTGCCAACCTGAACAATTTGCAAATGACAAATCATGGCAATTCAAAGGAACAAATAATTGGAATCAAACAAAACAAGTATATTTCTTTAAATGCAAATAACCAAAAGAGTTTCCATCCATCTATTATCTTAACCCGCTTCTTTCTTTTAGGGTCACTGGTGCCCATATCCAGCTGTCACAGTGCGAGGGGCGGGGGTACACCCTGGACAGGTCGCAAGTCCATCACAGAGACACATAGAGACAAACGAGACAAACAACCACTCACTCTCTCACTCACACCTAGAGACAATTTAAAGTTACCAATTAGCCTAACAGTCATATTTTTGGTCTGTAGGTGTACCCAGAGTAGCCAGAGAAAACCCCCGTGAGCACGGAGAGAACATGCAAACTCTACCCAGAAATGTCCACGGCTGGGATTTGACCCAGCGACCTTCTTGCTGAGAGGCTACAGCTCTACCAACTGATCCACCGTGACACCCGAAGGAGCTTCATTTGCCAAATTATGGCAGCTGTAGAAAATAATGTTGAATAACATGAATATTTATTTCAGCATCTATTACAATGGTTTCCAAAGTTGGGTTGTGACACATCAAGTCGGAGGGATGGGTCCAAAGATGTTATCTAGAGATCAGTGTGTGTGTGAAAGTTTTTAACATTGAGAGCACCAACAATATTTCAGGCTAGAGTATTGGCAACTTCTGCAGTTGCATCAAGGCATGCCAAGATTAGAAAATCCACTGAACAACCATCAACAAAAAAGGCTTTACATTGTAGTTTTGTAGCTTATCAGGGTTAGCCTTTCAGTCTTTTTTAAGGACAAGTATATAGTTATATAGGAAACTTTTTATTCACAATTAAAGACACAACTACAGAACAAAATAGAACTCCTGTGAAGTGTCCAGCATGGCTGCTTCAGAAACAATGCAACCAAATTAGAAACCAACAGCTAAACTAAACTGTTTCATACTGGATCTCACTTTTATACCAACTGAAAAATAAGGCAGATAGTTATTAGGACAGTAACACTGACAAACACTACAGAGAGAGCAGAAGTTTCTCTTCTCCACACACAAACACAGCAAGAAGAAAAAGCCCTCAGAGTGCTGACTGACAAAGATGCCCTGCAATATAGATGACAAGAACAAAGCTCCTCATAACAAACTCCAGTCATATTGAGACGATTTCCTTTTCAATAATGAATTGCCATCAGCATTACACGTCAATACTGCCTCTGTGTGTTGTGTATGTGTGTGTATGTGTGTGTAAGAGAGAGAGAATGGGGAAAGAAAACATCTATCCTCAACAAGAACAAAACTTCTATATTTAATCTGCACTGAGAAAAAGCGGGCATGCAAAGTCAAAAACAAAACGGAGGATGGCAAGCTGAGGCTTTTCTGTGGCATGCAAATCACATCCGGACCAAGCAGCTGCTGTGAGCTTATCCCCCAACATCTTTTATGATTGACAGGAATTTTAAGATGTGTAGATTATAAATATTTATAATTGACTTAATATTGACCGTATTCTCTCTGTTTGGTTGAACTTGTAAAAAAAAAGAAAGAAAAAGGGGGAAAAAAGGAAGCTTTAATTTATCTTTTTTTTTTTTTTAAGTGCAACAATCCAGTTCTTCTGGGGCTTCATTTTCACACAAATAACCTTCCTCTCATGCACCACATATTGTTGTGTCTTTGTCTTTGTGGTAGTGTTTTTCTTGTTGAGGATAATTAGCATTACACTGAACTTTCAGTACTTGTTAAACTTCTTTTGGAGTTGGACTGTTCCTAGGTTCCCTTTCACTGGATTCACAACCTGGTAATGATGTAAATATTAGCCAAAAAATAAATGGATTTTGCAGTGAGGGTAGTATTTCACTGTGCTGCAACGGATAGGGACCTAAAATTGAAAGAAAATAGTTGAATTTGTGGCTGCAGTCTCTCTTAACTCATATAAAACATGGTCGTAATCCCCTGAAATCAGCCTAACACACAGGTTGATTGAGTTGTTTTCTGACTCCTTGTTTAAAAAAAACATCAGACAAGAAAATTAAAATAAATAAAGTTAAAACTTCTGGCAACAGTGTAATATTAGAGTCCACTTTTGACTGAAAAGTTTTGGTCAGGTGAAAGATATGGTGCAGGAAAGTGGGCCAATGCAGAAACTGGGTGGGCCCGACCTCTAAGAAATTGAAATAACTTTTGGGCTTTGATTGAATTGCACCACGGTGAGCTCACTACACAACTCACTCTCTTTCAGCTTCACATCAAAAAGGCCCATCTGCAGAAGAAAAGACTCCAACACTCCACACACACACACCCCCATCTGATCTTCAAATCCTCTGCCCAACATCCGGGCACAACCCTGACAACCCTCTCATCAATTTTCCCTTTTGATTTCAACCCTGACAGAAACTAAAGATCCATTTCAATTATTATTTTTCTTATTTTGCAATATATTGTACATTAAAACTAAAAATAGTTTACCCGAAATTTGTTATGAAACAAAGTGCTACCAAACAAACACAAAAAAATTGTTTTTCTAACTGTTTTTTAATCCACGGAGCGTTAGAATTTAAAGTGAGCATGAAACCCAAACCCCTTCAAGCAGATTAAATTTCAAATCAAGCAGGCCATGTAAATGATGTGGTGACAGGGGGCTCTGTGCAATTAGTATGCCAGGCTAGTGTTAAAGCAATTAGGCAAAACAGACGGTAAGAGCACCAGGGCTAAGCACAGGAAGGGAGGAAAGGACAAATATTTCCATATTGTTCTTCAGGACATGAGCGCATGCGTGTTGATGCGTGTGCGGTTTGCGGTTGTTCGGCACTTAACTTGTTTGTGGTTTTCAGAGAGGAAATCAGAAGGTTAATGGGCACTCGACTTTGTTTACTGACTGCTTATCTTTTTTCATTTAGGCTGACAAAGAGATGGGTGGGGGAAGTAGTAAACAAATTTTATTTTAAAAAGAAAAAGGAAAGAGAAACTTAAAGAGCACGCTCATGTTTCATTGGGGAATCACAAAAACATTTGCTGGTAAACAAGCCCAGAGCAGAAACTCTGGATACCACTTTGGGGTGGGGGAATAAAAAAGCAAAAAGCAGGCTCATTTGGGCAAATCTCTCAGGTGGAGCCATCAAAAGCACTGTTGGTTTGTACACAGACATGGCAGAAAGGGCCACCTGGAGACAAGAAGTGACATTCGTTTGAGTGTAAATTACTCAAACAAGCATGCCGTGGAATGGCACTTATTACTTGATGTTTCCCCAGAGGAACTGGTGTTCTCTAATTCAAACGTGTAGTTTTGAAACACACACGAGAAACTAGAAAACAAACAGTACGGTACACGGGAGCTTGTGTACTGTAAAATGAAGGTCTTTTGGGAGAATAAATGGGACAACAGCTCGTTCTCGATTGCAATGTGGGATTCCTGGGATCAGGGTTTGAAAGAATGCTGTTATTGTTTTACAGTTCCATGCATTGTCTGTTAGGATAAGCTTGTCAAAAGCAAAATATAAGGTAACTGCACAATCATTAGCATTGTGCATAAAAAACACTTGGAAGACGAGACTAAAAATGCATGACATTAGATCTTATACACAGCACTAAAATGTTAAAACCTCTGCCACATTCATAAATTGTCAGGTAAATCTGGTGTAGTAGTAGTTGGGAGTCATCCTCCGCAAATGTTTTGCAAAAAATATTCTTTGTTGGTTTACATAAGAACTGGCAAAGCTTTTGTTTTCTAAAGCCGACATAGATCTGTGTTCAGTGAAGAGGAGAACCAAATCTCTTATATGAAATATCTTTCACCACTGCCTCATCTTTCCTGTTGTGCAGGAACAAAGTTTTCCTATCTGGGAATGATTCTTCATTCATTGTTGTTCTTTCTTTGGGAACTGCGTTACTAGGAGAGGTGAATCTGCTACATCATGTCACTTTGTTTCTCTTGGCTACCAGCCAGGTTTTATTGTGTCGATGTCTTCCTTCGAACTTACTTTATGATGACGCTTTGTCACCTTGTGAAAGGCTTTTTTACCTCCTTTTTCTTTCTCTTGGTCTCGATGTAAAGCCTGCTTCTGTGCTTCAAACAAAATGCCGCCTCACCTGCTCGTCTCAGACTCTTTCCATGAATTCCCACAAAGCCCATAGGCCATGTCGACCATATGGCGCTACACAGTCTGATAGATTGTACTACATCGCATACGTTCATGACGATGACTTGTTCAGGAACTAATTAGTACTCTTCTTGGAAATTCAATTTAATCTAATATTCAGTTAATTGAGCTGTTATATGAATGTTTTAAAGTGTTTAGCACTATTGTTTTAGAACAGTTCCTCTATTAGAATTCTATTGTGTTTTTAAGCATATTATTAATGTAAAGTAGAAATATGCAAAAGTCAAGAGAAAATATTTTAATTTAGACTGCTCTTGCGAACATGTTTTGTAACACCTTTTCTAGTGAGAAATGTGCTAATTGTGTTCTTATACAAAAGTTAATTCAAGCCCCCTTTCCTTTGTCTTTTATTGTATAAAGTTGTTTGTTGGCATTGAACTTCAAATCAAAAAGCTGCTGTGCTTGTTAAGTTTATTATTTATCTGCTTTGGTGCAAAATTAGTTCTATAATTGGGTATCATTTCAACACACAGTAGGGAGGGAGTATCTAAGCAACCGTCTGCCATACACACACTATACACTGTACACATTGTGTTTTTGATTGGCTTTTCAGCGTGTTGCACAATTAAATGGTATGAAATTGTGACAAAGCAATGCATAATTATATACTAAAGCTCTGTATTTGAGCTTTTATTGAATTAGTTTGGTTATTGTTGACTAATATCAAGCATGGAAAGTATTCAGCTGTCAGTTATTTCAATTTAACGCCAGTGTGAGTTTCTTTATTATGTAAACAATCAATAAAAATAGCTCAACATATAGAATTTGAACTATAATACCATACACACATGAATGTGTCCAGTTCCTAAAGACGGCTGGTTCGACTGATTTGGAGTTTAGTGAAACTAGAAGACAAAATCTTAGCTCAGGTAAAGGTAGATGTTTTATATTTGCACTAACCTGTCGTATACAGCGACTTCTTTCTTTTCAGACTATGATGAACAAGGTTCATGCTTTGAAACAAAGGGCCCACTAACAAAGCTTCCCATTGAGAATTGACTGTGGATTTCGTTGCTATTTACATACAGATGCAGTGGCAGGAATTTGCATAATGTTTTTTTTTAGGTGCTCAGGGGAGCAGCATTGTAACATATTGGTGCCTAATGAACTCTAAAAAAATTGATTTTCCACAGAGTAAATTAAGAAATGCATTATAGCTGTTAAAGCAATCTTAGGGGAAATCGTAGCCTTCCTCTGCTAAACTACGCTTGATAAGTAATAAATTACATGTTACACTTATTTGCTTTAATTCATGCTAATTTTGTCCAATTAATGTATCACTGTAGTTGTGAGGGCAGCCACTGGAGATTCAATTATTTATTGCATTTCGGCGGGTGTAAGAGCTTGTGCTTTATTGTTGGCGTTTGATGTATGTCAGAATACAGTAAATATTGTTTTGTCTTTGTTTGATTTTTTGGTAACATAATCACTGGTTTCACATGAACTTTGGTTTTACAATCATGACTCTACAATGTCCTAATAATAAACTAATTTTTTGGTAATTATTGACAAACAAAAGTGCATTTTTTCTAGTAGGTTTAGATTTTAATAATAAAAAAACATTTAGTATTTTGTTTAAATGTTGACAAGTGTAAACAAGTTAAAGATTATGACAATACCAGTATTGAATTATCATGTTATGCTGTTATACAAGTGCCATGCTAGTTTGAGTATATTTGAGAATACTGACATTAAAACTGACACTGGCATTAAATTTTAAAATTACATTCAGCTAAAGAAAGTCTTAGTCTTATCTAAGTTACAAAATTAAATCTAGTTTTTAATGGGACTTCCTGACAGAGCCTTGATTATGAAGCTGTGCACTCTCTAACCTCTTTCTCTCTTACTCTCATATATAAACATAGACCAGTTTTAGCTGCCTTCCACCTTTTCCTTCCTTCTACTCTCCATTGCTAGCAGGCAGGGTGACTCATTATTTACAAGCCTTTTCACTCTGCTGTTCTATCACCCTGCACTGACGCCACTTTTCCATTTAATCATAACCCTTGCATGTGGCGACATGACACCAGGCCTGGCCTTGCACCTCCTCTCCTTGAACTGTTCCCTGCTTTTGTCCACTTGATAGTCGGACTGTAGCTGCCTGCGGTTTTTCACAACTTATCTCTCTAGTTCTTATTTTAGACATCTAAAAGTATCTAGACCAAATTCTAAACACACACGAGCCTCAAAAGGCATGATAAGAAACAGAAATATTTATCCTGTAAATATATAAGTGAAAAGGCTGGATTCAAATGGACTGAAAACAGAGATACTTGTTGCACTTGGTTCAAAATCAAATAGCAAATGAATTGAGTATGAATGCTCACTCTTACATTGAAAGTCAGACCACAGCTGAATGTTCCTCAGTGAACACTTGGCAAAACTGCTGGAAAAATCAACTGCAAAGTTTGCCTTTGTTTCACCAGACTGCTGGAGCAATCAGGCCCTTGTATCCCACTACAAAGGAAGCGTTCTTTCCATGAAAACGTAACACAAAAGAGCTGCTATTATAAGGAAGATGTGCATTCACAAGCATAAGAACATCTGCAAAAAAGTTACAAAAAGAAAACAGAATCATATTTTTGTTTCTCTTCCTTCTAAATACTCTCTTTAGTTCTATACTCATTTCAAAGGCATTCACTTAATATCCAACTCCATCAAACTAATATTAAAAATCTTAACTGTTGATGCTTTTTCAAGTAAATTAGAGAAAACAAAATCTCCCAGATTAGTCAATTAAGTGGCCCATTAGTCCAAGACTTAATTAAAAGATAGCAGGGCATCCAGTCTTTAAGGACACAGAGAGACTTTGGGCCTATTTAAACAATAGACTGAACAAATGGCACTTATTAAAAACTTGACGGCGAGTCACTTGACACTTCGCACATCCTCTGCACCTTGAGCTACACAAACAGAATGTCAGCTCCCTGGGTTCCTGCTATGCAAATCTCCAGGACAAGGCAAAGAGAGAAGATGCAATTGTCACAAACCATCCCTGCCCAGAACGTCAAGATGTCCTCCCGCAATCAACTGTTTACCAAAGAGAAATCATTTAGCATATCGCAGTCTGTGCACTACTCATAAATTGTGATGTTTTTTAAAAATAACAGTGAAGCTAAAGTCATAAAAAGTATCTCAAACAGCAGTTCAGATGCATCTTGCTCATAAACATACAAAGTGCTTCAGTAGGTTGGACACCAGAGACAATTTATCTTCACAAATACACACCTTATCTCAGATAATGTGGGTGTGTGTGCATGCATCATGTCAATTCCTCTTTGAAAAGCATTCTTAATTAAACCTTTTGTTCTGCCGAAAAGAAAAAAAAGCAGAGCGAGGCGAGCAAAAGGCAGTTATTGTGTTAGAGCGCCGAGAATGAAGGTACACTAAAACATCACAGTTCACTGCTCGTGTTGCCATTTCAGCGTCACTTTCTATCCGGAACAATGCGACAGCTGACAGCTCACACCCAAGAATTATCACGCTAAACTGAATTATTTCTGCCACGTGTTAATTTATTAACAACCTGTGCGTGCTCTAATGTAGACGGCATTTGCATATACATTTTAAACCTGCGAGCTCCGTCGTCTCAAGAATATTTCAAGCTGCCTTTTGTTGCACTAGGTTTGAATTTTGAAGGATGGGGTGGAACAGAGATGAAGACACAAATCTCGCATACATCTGCAAGGCACCGATTCTTTAAGGGGAGATATCTGCACTTCATCACCTTGCAGCATATGAGTTGTGGCACCTTCGACATAAAGCCTCCACCTCCTCTCCACTTGTTTTGCGAGAGCTATAAGACAGAGCTATAACTTCAGCTTTTAGACGGCTTCAAAACTGCAACTTGGTTTATTTAGGTGGTTCTTCTGAACTGTTCAGCTAAAAAGGGAGCCGATATTCTGTATTTATTATCACCAGTGAACTCTCTTGGGTTCAGTCAATAAATGAAATGTGTTACTAAAACTGTTCCCAGAACTGATGTGGGAGATTTTATAAATGTACTTTCATTGGTAAATTTATACTGGTCAGTATATTTTCACATCACACCAACTATACATACAGAGATGCACATAAATACCAATTACACCAAAAAGGACTGTACAGGAAGATGCAAACTAAAAGGAATGAATAAGTGTCAAGTACAAAACACCTGCTTGCCTTGTATCTTCAGTATTTCTAAAATGTGTGTGTATCCCTACTTTTGACTCCAGTTTTAACTGAATATAACATGCTCCAAGACGTCAAGCAGACAAACTCTGACACAGACTTACTTTCCTTTTCACTGCAGTTTCTCAGCTTTGTGAAAACTACAAGATATTTGAGGGAAGAGAGAAATTGCATAAAAAAAACATGGTTCTCTGTGCACAAGCACATCTCTGGTGGAGAGAAAAACAGACACATTCAGTGATCATGCTAGTGTAGAGACTTAGTAATCAACAACGTTAATCCCGAGTTAAATTGAAGGCAAATGGACAACTTTTTGCTTCGTACTTTTGAATTTTAGAGACAAGCAAGTCGTGAAAGAGGCAATAGATTTTTCCTGGGAGGTTTGTGTTTTTTCAACTGCATAATTACAGATTTTCACTCAGGAAGAGCTGCAAGTACATCAACATAGAATGTGTGCCTAACATTTCTGTTTGTAGTCCAAATCTGTCTTTTAGGGGGAAAATGGCCACTTTGTGAGGAGAATCATACAACTTACAATTTTAATTTTTGGAGGGAGAAATGGTGTTTGTACATGAAAATCAATAAAGTTATTAGGATAAGGGTTTTTTTTTTCAACTTATTTACTAAACAGTTAAAACCAAAACCATCCTTACTTGCGCACAGTATCATATAAAAGATG
>JAVKLF010000053.1:9932882-9948820 GCA_034783495.1 Millerichthys robustus
GTGTGTGTGTGTGTGTGTGTGTGTGTGTGTGTGTGTGTGTGTGTGTGTGTGTGTGTGTGTGAGAGAGAGAGAGATAATGCCACAGGCAAAAATTCACGACTATCAGCAGTTTTTCACCATTTTGTTGGGTTAATCCCTTGTTTCAGTCAAAGAAATAGGTGTTTTTTTTTCTCCCTTCTGTGCACTTTTTCTGCTTGTCTTTCTGTTGGTGGGGGGGCTGCAACACAGTGATGAGTGAAGGTAACCCTCCGTCCTCCTCTGGCTCTGAGCGGGAGGGTGGCAGTCAGAAACGTAGCTTAGCTCAAGTTGAAATGAGAGAAAATAGCCCCTGTCACTGACAAGGTTTAAGATCTGTTTGCGTGTGTTAGGGAGGACTCTCAGCTACTACCACACCAAGTTCAGCCTAATATAAGCAAAGTTAAGATTTTGTTTTGTCATCTCGTCCGACTCTGAGCTCCAAGGGAGCTCCGACAAACTAAAAATGTCCCCCAAAACACTCCAGACGAGACACGATCAAATACGAAGCACAGTTCCGCGCTCCTGCTCCTGATTGGGTCCCATTCCTTATGGGACCTAAATCATCACCGGCCAGTCGCCCTAGCACCCCCTTCGTCGAACCAATCGTCATGCCTCTAAGCTATGCAATTATTTTTGCACTGCGTCCAATATCAACTTGAGAGCACTGCGAATTATTTAAGACGCGGCTTTTCAGGACTTACAATTATAATAATGATGATCTCAATTAGCGCTGCCATCGCCTCAGACTATTTAGCAGGCAATTTGGCAGCCCGGGGGCGAAGGGTGTTCGAGGCAGCCGACACGCATCGTCGGGTCAGAAGGAGAGGAAAAGAAAGTGACCGAGACAGAGTCTGCTCTCTTAATCAATAAGCTGAAACTAGAGATATTTACCACTCAGTCCCACAAGGCCATGGCTCATAAATTGACCTAATTGGTCTGTGTTAGAGATAAAACGAACGGCGCTCGGATGTACCGACTAATTTAGACATGCAGGATGTAGGCCAAGTGCTATTGTGTTGAGATGTGCTGAGATCTATGTGTTGTCAGGGTGCATTTCCTTTCAAACATACTGCCATTCCATCTGAGAGTTAGATTATTGTTTTTAAACTTAAAGGGTTTTACAACTTTCTACAAACTTTCCACCAGCAACAAAGCAGTGCACTTTTTTTTAAACAAAGTGGTTGAGAAAGACCCTCAGCTACAACCACACCAAGGGTTAGCTAAATGTCTGTAACACTGACTGAATTCTAGGCATATTTGTGTTGACTAAGGTCAATTAGCTGTGATGGTCTAACTGAGTGACTTGGCTTAAAACAGAGGATTCTGGACTGTGACTAAGCAAGAGACAACGACACCACTCCTTCAGACAGTCACAGTGCACAAACACACACACAAACACACACAATTTTGCCTCACATCTGACCTTCACTTGCTGGTATTAGTGCTAGTTTAACAAACAATATGATAAAACCACTGCCTTTCTTGGAAAATGGGAATAAATACACATCTCAAATACTGTTTATGTCTAAAAAAAACATCATAATAACTATGTGTTTGTGTTTTAGAGATGATTCCCTTTCAGAGCGCTGCCAGCCTGTCATGTAGTAGACTGCACTGCCACTCTATATTAGCGGGACTTTTTCCCTCCTCGCCGTTCATGTGGAAAAGACTTGCACAACCAGCTACCCTTTCTTTTATTCATCACACTGTAAATAACTCCACTTTATGAAAAGCAGCCAGTGTGACTCACGGATACCTCTCTAACCACAGCCCATTATTATTTCATGGCCTTTGAAAGAAGGGCCTATAGCAGGCACTCTTCCACTTTAATGTTGGAGCTCCCTCTGATGTTGTGTAGTACACAGCGGCCCTTGTTGCGCTCCGTATGCACTCCCTCACTTGAATTCACAAACACTTCCAAGTGCATAAATAGCGTGGAAGACAAGTGCCTTGCGAGCTAGCTAATGCTCTGGAACGCCATTGTTGAGGAGATAACAGGAGCCTGCCATAGATGATGCCTGGGCCTGTCTTTGGCTGTGTGTGTGTGTGTGTGTGTGTAGGGGGGGTAAGACAAGTGCACCTTTATGAAAAAGTGCTGTTGTTTTCCGACCCTCTCATGGGACATCATACAGCACAAGAACATGCATCAGTGTTACGATTAAATGACCAGCGGATGTCTCTCGGAGCATCCTTTGGAACGTGTAGAAAGCTTTCGGCATACAGGCGAGCTAATGGGGAACCCACTGGTCATGGTAGATTCAGTTTGAATCTCAATGAGTCTGTGAGTGTGTGTGTGCGATTTCTCCATGACCGACAAGGTGTGGTAGGTCTGCTGGAGTTGATTTAGCCACGCTGCCTGTCAGCCCGTCAGCGTCCATCAATCGAACCAATGAAAAGCTTGATTCTTTTTTTTCTTTTTAAAGTGCAAACTGATGTGTTAAATATGGATTAAGAATGAAGTGAATCTGATGCAATTTCAACTTTGTGTCTTCTGTGTGATTCTACAAAACCTAACAATAACTGAGCTTGCTTGTTTTTAAATTTAAAGCAATAATAAGGATTATTTCCAAATGGGTCTTGTGTTTTTTTCAAGGGATCTTATCTTGACAAATGGATCTCTGATCTCCACCTTGTGCACAAATGTCAACAAGCTTAAAAATTGTATTTTCGTGACAATATCCCATTATCTCGTGATAACGAAGCTCATTTTGTCATAACTGTTGAATGATGTCATTATCTTGAGATAAGATTGGTGTATTTAGTTACATCAACTTAAAATTGTTTTCATGACATCTAGAAAGGATCTGGAAATGAAAGATTCACATCAAGGAAAGACATTTTGTGAGGTCAAGTATTAGCTCAACAAACTTTGTTACATAATGAGATCATATTAAAGATAAATGTAATGAAAAAAAACATTTAGAAGAATGGCATTTTTCAACTTTGTAAGTATTTTTATTTATTTTACCAAAACAAGGCAGGCAGACCGGACCAGAACTACTATTGAAGTTCATCCAGTTTTTTTTACCTGTTCAGGGTAGTGGGAGGTATCTCCTGCGTTCCTTAGGAACAAGGGGGTGGGGGTGGGGGGTTCCACCGGTCACAGTCACCAGTCCATCATAGGACCACATAGGTGACCATCATTCCCACTTACACTCACACCTAGTGACAATTTAAAGAGGCTAATTAACCTAACATTAACGCCACAAAATAATATAAAGCTTAACTTACCTCTTGAAATTGAAGGTTTGACGTGGGCACGATGCAGGACCTAAATAGTGAGATAAACTTAACGTGGGTTAGTCGCTTTTTACAAAAGCATTTCAAACTAAAGTCCAAACCAGCTTCTGTGTAAACTGGGACATGTTTTGTGGTACATGAAGGCTAAACCCATTACAGGTCCAGAGGGGCGGGCAATACATCGCAATGTCCCGCTCTTCTAAACAAGACTCGAGCAGCTAGGAAAAAAAAAGCTTGTAACATAAACATTAAATTTTAATTTTTTTTTTTTTTTTCCTTTCCTTCACATCTCTGAAGTAGCAGCTCCTGAAACCTTTAAAGTGTAATGCCAGCTAGATTTTCATCGCGGCGTCTTTGTAGAATAAAAGATAGATGTGTAACGGCGGAGGGAGGGGTGGGGTGGGGAATAATTTACTCTCCGCTGCTAGAGGTAGACAGCTGCTTTTTCAAATTCCAAGTTTTGGTCCTTTATTTTATTCAGCAGTGAAATGCCATGAATACAGAAAATAATGTCTGTTACAATTCTCAACCATGACCTTCTAACGTCGGAGAACCTTTAACATATGGACACAGTACACAGTAATGAGAAGTATCAAAAAAAGTCATTGAGTCTCGATCGAAAAGAAACTAAATTTAAGAATTCAAAAATAAAAAATAAAAATCACCATTTACATAAACATATGTTTGCTACAGTCCCGATTTACTGTATACATAGGGGGATCATATTCTCAATTCTTGGAGAAGGATAGCAGTAGAAAGGATACATGACTCAACTGCCAGACATAATGCTTCATAAAGTATGCACAGAGGTACAAGCAATAAATACACACATTAGGTTAGGCCTTACAGCTACGCAAAGCAGATGCAGAAAAAAGCAGGTTTTGCTATTCTTAGCGAGCAATGAGAGAGAAACAGTAAAAATTCAGGTAAGTCAGAAAAGAAACACAGTCAGCTTTTTTTTTTTCCTCTTAGAAAAAAGTCTGGCAAATTCATGGGTCCACCAACATCTTTTTTTTTCTTCGTTTTTTTTTTGTTTTCTTTTTACATAAGTATGCACAGTTATCAAAATACAGACAAAAATCAACCCAGAAAAAATCCAGACAATCCTAAAATCTAGTGGAGGAGCAGATCGCAAGTTCTGGAGGTCTTTCTGGTATTATGTGCAAGCAACTATTTTAGACTTTTGTTTAACTTAATTTATACAAAACCCATGCAAATCTACAGGTAATATGCATTCTGTGTGGCTGACAGGTTTTTTCCCCTCTGAGGTAATGCACTAGGATGCATTTAGGCCATCGTTCAGATCAGTTTGAAGATTCCCTTTTCATCAAGTCCTTGTTTTTCTCTTTTTTTTTTTCTTTCCAGTCCACCAAATGATTTTTTTTTACATGCATTTTTAAAACACAATATTCCCTTACAGGTAATCTATACATTATCATTCTACAAACGTTTGCGGACAACCCATTACAATGCAAATCCTCCGTATATCTTGACGCAGGGAATGTAAACGTTGGTTGGAGCCGAGCGCAGGAAAATGTAACAGCTCTTGTGACATTCTCATGCAATCTGGTTTAATTGTTCTGAATTGGTTGTGCAGAGGTAGAAGCTTTTAGAAAGCCTTTTTGGGTAAGTGGGAAAACCCCCTTTTTTTTTCTTTAAAGACGCCTGTCCTTTTTATTTGGTGAGATAAGTTTATTAGGAACGTCGTCTTCAAGTCGTTTTGCTGACTCCAGCTCAGTATTGAAGGGATAATAAGTGTTTTGTTCCTGGGCCCCTCTCTCGACGTGTGTGTGTGTGTGTTCGTACAGTACTGCACGTGCCTGTGCATCCAGCTTCCCGCAGCGAGTTTCCGGGGCTTTTGGCCTCACGGCTGCACAGCAAATATGGCAGGGTTAAATTACCACTATTGGTGTTGATATAACACTAAACAATGTTAATTTGACACTGTTTAGCATTAACACGGACAGTGTTGTTTTAACACAGCTGTATTTGCTGTGGCGAAAGCAACATAAGCACAGTGTCTTCGTTTTGGTCAGTGCGGGCAGATGTGTCGCTCGTTAAAGCACGACACAAAAAGCCCCGTCGGTTCTTCGACAGCATCCGTTTTCTGCGGACGGAAAACAAAGCTTGGGAGAATTTGTGTGTGCCAGAGTCTGACATTGTTGTTTTTCTTTATCCCATACAAGAGGAGGCAGAATTTTGTGTAACTTTGGTTTACTGAAAACAGAAATGACCGTTAAAGCAACAACTCTTACCTAGATGACGATCTGAGAGGAAAACCATGGGACGCAGTTTCCACTAAAGTCTGAATCCAATAGAAAAGCTGGTTCATCAGTGTGGAACACCAGTTGTATCTATATAGTTCAGAAACCGTGACCCCCACCCCACATGTCAAGGATTTAAATTAAAGCAAATATCACCTAGAAAAGGTCACCTTTCACCTTTAATATCCTCTTTCAGAAATGGCTCTTACTGTTTGCTTTTTTTTTTTCCGTGGTAACCAAGCCACATCATTTCATATTACCTTGAAATTATGACTTATTTGGCTTCACTAGATATTTTTTCATGTTTGGTTAGCAATGTTTTCAGTTTCGACGCGGCTCAGAAAGCAAGCCGCCACGGAAGTAAAAGACGTGACAGTCCCACCTAAAACAACACGCCAGCTTCAAACCAAACAGAACAATACAGATCGTAAAATAAAATACAGAAAAAAACAAATCAGAAAAAAAAGACGACTCCCGGTGCAAGTGGCAAAACAAATTCTGACTAAAAAGGAGGATAAACTACACAACAACACAATGTTTCTGCACTTCTGTTGAACATTTTGGTTACGGTCCACCTCTACGGTTAGCACAAGAACTCTGCAGTACGCCTGGCAGAAGATCACCAATGTGGACAGTTTATGAGTAATCATATTACACAAAAAATAAAATAAAAACAGCATTTATTTCTGCTCTCTTCTTCTCATCTTTGTATAGGGCTAAGTGAAACAATCCCAGAGGTTAATCCAAGGTAGTCTGCGGAACAAAAGCTTCTCTTTGAACTAGTTTAAAGTCACAGAAGGCGGACCAAGACGAGTTTGGTGGCTTCTGTTTGTAAGCTATTGGCCATTGCTAGTGTTGGCTTTGGTTTCTAGCTGTTGCCTGTGACTGTTTGCAGGTAGACAAAGCTTTAAAACGCCGAGGTAAGAAGAGCAAGAAAGGACATTAAGCAGAAATGCATTTGTTTCGTAAAATGGTTATTGTTTCCTCAGTTTCCAGTCCTTTTTTTTAAAATGTTTTCATCACAAACAGGTAAGACTGGAAGCCAACTATTTTTCCCCCTTTTTCTGTTTTTTTTTTGTTTTGTTTTGTTTATTATTTTTTTTGGACAGTTGCAACAGTCTTGGTATCGCAATTTGGTTACTGGTGTGATTCAGGGAATGGCATTTACAGTTGGTGGTGTTTAAAAATAGAAATCATATTTGGGAATGGAAAATAAAAAAAGCTAAATTTGATACACTAATTTTAATAATAATAATAATAATATTAATAATAACAACATACAGGCAGTGACACAATTTTCTGAGACTACTCCTGTGCAAATGATAACAGAGCAACAACTTGAATTGAACCAGCAATTGTCTCTAGACAATAACAACTACTGTGGGTTGGATTATTCACAAACATAAAATGTCTTCCTTTTTGGCAGTATATGAGGCCGCTAGCTTTCAACAGAACATGATTTGCTTATTTGTCTCATGTTTTTACCCCCCGATCCATGAGTTTATAGTTCTTGTACTGGTTTGTGACCATGCCATCTCAAATAAAGCAGGTCTCAGAGAGTTCTTCTTTTGTTTCCTTTACGACAAACATCTCATGTCTGTCACGTTTGGGAATCCCAAAGGTCTGCAACAAAGAGTTCCTTTGGATTGGTCTTTATCTGGATACATGCTCAATAAATAGTCCCAGTGGTGAGAGATAAAGAGCTGTGGTTAGTTTTTTGGAGTGACTTTTTTTTCTTGTTTTTTTTCTTCTTTTTAGTTTTGCAGGTCTGTGTGAGAGAAACAGTGCGGTTGGTTTGAAGGGAAATGACAAAAAAAACTGTCTTTTTTTTTCTCACTCCAGGTCTTCTGATAGGTTCCCTTCCTCCAGCTCCCGGTCGTCCTCCAGCTCCGGACTGTGATTGGCTGTCGTCACAAGTGACATCGGACAGTCGTCATCATCCATATTAAGCGGCTCCTCCTTCACATGAACAGGTGGCCTGAAGAAAAGGGAAAAAAAGTCACATTTATTAAAAAAATGTTGCGTTTCTTGTTTGCCTTTTTTATGGAAGTCGCTTAAAAACTTCAAATTGGCGTGAAAAGAAAGTGAAAATTGTATTAATGCCGTAAAAAAACAACAAAACGGTAGTTTTACTGCACTGAAATGCACATCCTGTTAGTAAAAAAGAAGCCTGACATGTATCGTTGATAAAAAGTAACAACCATGTTGTTTGCAGGACACTAATTTAACATGATGCCTCATGTCTACTGTAAGTAAGCACATGAAAACTGCATGACAGTAACTGTGATGTTCCAGACATGTTTGGCATTTAAAAGTTTACTGATGACACCAGGTTGAAATACATGAAAAAGAAAAAAAAAGGGGGGGGGAGAGAAAAAAAAACAGGCCACATGATAAATAATGGAGAATTTCTCATCCCTGAGCCCCCTGGAGCAAAGGCAGAGGAGAGGCTTTTTTATCTAGTTAATAGAAAGCGCAGCCACTCGTTAATATGCAGAAGCTGTGCATGTCGCTCCTCAAGAGGAAAAACCGGCAGCTAGGTTCTGCCATTAATCAACTTCAGCTCCGGCAGTTCACTCGGACACCATGATACATGTTTTTAACTCTAAATGGATGAATATCTTTAGCCACTGTCAATAAGCGGCGGGCAGGAAGCAGCGGTGGTGCTGCTCACCGGACGCCGTTTCTTTTAGAACAACAGAGGAGGAAGGACGAGAAGGGGGTAAAGAAAAAAATGTGTTGGGCAGCTAACAAGAATAATAATGCTGTCACACACAAACAAGGCATAACATGATCCGGGGCTCGAGTCAGGGAGGAGGGTTTGTGCAACGATGATAAATCTGACAAAACCTAATTATTTCTGACACATCGGATGCATCAGACAATCCCCCAAGACTTGGGAAGAGGAGAGGGAGACTTATCAAGTGGTAGTATGTTAGGATGCGCCTCTCCTGGGCCGCCGTCATCGGTGGAAATGGGGAGGGCAAGGAAGAGAAGGAGCTGTGTGTGTGTGGGGGGGGGGGCTTTAGATTTGAAAAGAATTTCTAAAAGGTACAGATGACTTTAATATTCAGAGCCAAACACTGTAAATTGATATTCTGATGTGGTGGGATGAGTAGAGGAAGCTGATCTGAGCGGGACGATGAATATTTCTGTTTCTGTCTCTCAGAATTATGATTGGGGGGTGGGGGTGGGGGGGTGTTACAGATGGAAAAGCATCATTCACTTTTACTCCAATGTATTCATTATACTTAGGCATTAAACTAAACCCACCACAGCTTCGACTAATCAGTGCCCAGAGAATGTAGGACTAATGACAATTACTGAACAAACTTAAAGACTTTGTGTTATAAATAGTTAAATGTTGATATACACTTTATAATAAATGAGTACTTTCATGTTATATAGCCGTAGCTGCTCACTGTAAAAACGTGTCAGATTATTTGCACAGTAAAGCTTGTTTTGTAAAAAGATCCTCGGCATCCTTTAGTCCTCCCATGCACCCCTCCCCCCGCTTGCATTTAATATTTAGCTCATTAGGATGTTTGTAAGGCTCAGAAGAAAAATATGCGCCGCTATAATTCGCGGGCTTCAGATTTCCGACGCTTTATTAAAAAACATGGACGAGTCATTTACTGCCTAATGGCCGGCTGCCATTATCGAGTCACTCAGGAGTAAACGCCGGTCTGAATGTGGCGTAATAAATATGTGGCGCTTCGTGTGGATGGGCTGCGGAGAAGCCTGCGCTCACATCAAACGCAGATTAGCGCCGGCGGTCGTGCAGAGGTTAAGTTGGGGATGCAAATAAGGTCATTAGTGCGGAGGTCTGATGGTGACGTGAAATAAGGAAAAGAACAAGAAAAGAAGTGACGGTGAAGTCATTCATACAAGAACCATACAAGGATGGTTCCCAACCCATCAAATAGTGACATTAAATGAACTTGGTTTAATTTTTGCCAAATTTGAAGAATTACAAGCAAAAAGAGTAGTTTTTAAGCTGGGAACTCTAATTGTGAATTTAGGTCTTTCTGGGAATTACTACTACTACTTCATTTAAGCATAACCCCTTGGGGCGTACATGAGCGTATTACACATGCAGACTCACACACACACACACACACACATTCAAATGCACGCCAAGCCATCATGGCCTAGGGCGAGCAGGTCTGCGGTTAAGCAGATATCATTAACCTTTAGACATTTAGGGAAAGAAGAGGTTTGTCTAACTGTTGAATGGACTCGGTTGAGCCGAGGACTTTCCTCCTCAGATGGGTCTTCGAGGTGACACGCTATTTAGTTTAGTGCTACAAGCCACTCTATTATTTAAACACGTACTGCAAAAGGCAGTCGTGGAAAACACATTTCTTCCATTTCAAGGTTGTTGCGGACCGCGGGAGGGGGAGGAGGGACGGCTGGATGCGTCGCATCCTCTGTAACAACTTCTGTCAGTGTCGGACCAGCGTGGCCACAGACAGCAGGAGGAAACAGAAAAACTCTTTGCTGTCCCGTTTCTGAAAATTAAATGACCTTCGGGAGTGGCAACACTGGGATTCTGTCTAGAGCTGGGCAGGTTTGCTCCACTTACCGCTCCATTTCAGAGAGGAGTAAACACGTCCAAATATATTAATGTACAGAAGCTTGCTGGAATTAAGCAAACCCTGTTTTATTCTCGTGAATATATTTAGCCTCATAGGCCTGAAATGCATCCACTACAGAAGAGGTAACTAAAAAATACACGTGAGCTCTGATGGACAGCAGGATAAGAAACACAGTGTGTTTAAAATGTGGGTTTCCCTAAAATGCTGCCTTTGCTGGCTTAGCTGTTCCTGAAAGTCACACAAAATTAGTCTTTAAAGCACATTTTCTCAACGACTTCAAAAAGAAGAAATGTTTAAGGTAATTAATATACACTCGCTAAATACTGTTTTAATAAGAACCGTTTTGCATAAAATATAGCAGCTAAACTGCTAAAATGCACACATTTAATGTAAAAAGACAAACGTGTGATGATTTAAAGCTGTTTTAAAGACTACAGCTTTCTCCCAGAGTATGGCCAGTAAAAAATAAAATCATATAATCAGGAACAGGAAGAGAAAATTCACCCTATACGGGCTGGAAATTAAACTGTGCCCTCAGGTCAGTACTAAGTGAAAAAATACCGATACTCTTAGTGAAATGTCAAACAATTTAGGTAACTTCGGAGATCAAATGAGTGAGTTTGTTTTTAACAGCTTGTGTTTGCGTTCTCTCATGAAAACATCAAGAGCTGTGAGGTGAAAAGATCATATTATCATTACTTTAGACAGTTTTAGGCCTGATATTGACACTTTTTTTTTTACATTTTGTTGCCGTCAGGTAAAAACCTTTCATCTCCAAAAGTTTAATTTACCAGGGAAAGATCTTTTTTAAAAATGAACTCCGTGTGGTCACAAGTCATACTTTTCCTTGATAAAACCCACACAGGTAACCAACAGGGATTTATGCTAAAAACCCTGAAAATGATTATAGCGATAAGATGTTTTCACTATGACAACACTGGTACTGACTATATTAGACAGAACAGGTAGAAATTTTATTTCTAAACTGCAGCAGCTTACATGTGTACAGGAGGGGAGTATCCGGGGCTGCTGTGTCCGTTGGTGTCCAGGTGGTCCATTGAGCCGTTGAGCTCTTCATGGGCTGAGTGTAACATGATGGGGGGGCTGCCACTGAGCGTACCCGGTGGGCTGATACCCAGCAAGCCGGGTGGACTGCCACCCAAGAGTCCAGGTGGGCTTCCTCCGGTTTGTATGGATGGATCTCCGCCGAGAAGGCCGTGGCAGTTGCCTCCCATTGGGCCAGCGGCGCTGCTCATGAGCCCGGGGGTCCCCAGCAGAGGCAGGGAGGTCTCTGCCAAGGCAGCCTGCAGGAGAACGACAAGGAGAGGAAATGATGTAATAAGAGTCTGGATATGGTGGTAGCTGATGAAGAGGAAGATGAAGAATCAGAGCTATGTAGCAATTAGAAAACATGGAAAATTGGTAACCACTGAGTAACGGCGGAGGGAAGATGAGAGAGCGTAAAAACATAAAAAGTTACCAGGATAAATGGCTGCACAGAAGAGATTTGGAGGCAGTATGAGGAGTGAAAAAGAGATATCTGAGTGAATGATATGTTTTAACAAAGATATTATTAAAATACAACACCTTATTCTTATTCTGTTGCAAGCAATTTCCCCCCCAAGTGGAACCTTGCAGATTACTTCCCACAAACTGCCATTCATATGCCTTTGTGTGGAGTGGCTACATTTATATAAATAAAAAAAAGGTTCCTGAAAACTTTACCTCAAAATAATAAAAACTCCTGACACTTTCGCCTGCTGCGCATTAAAGTTATATACACTGATTAAATTTTTAAAGTTTTTGCCATGAGCACCTCGCTGGCGTACACTATGAAGCCAAATCATTTATGACAGCTTAGATAAATATTAATGCACATGCCCTTGCATTTGCACATGCCACAATCAATCTGGGGTGGCTGCCACCACGGAGAGAGAAAGAGAAAAAGAACGGAAAGTCGGAATAAGAGTTCCTTCTAGGTTCAACCACAGGGTGGCCTTCTGAGTTGGAAGGTGGCCGGGGAAGGAGGTGTAGGTGTGAGACGAGAGACGCAGAAAAACAAGCGGGAAATGAGGCTGTGACATGAAAAAAATCAAAGAAAACAAAGAAAAACTGCTTCAGCTAAATGCAGCTAGTAAAAAGGAATTCTTTTGTGCAAAATAGCCACACCCAATTTAGAGACATGTTCTCTGAAGCGTTCTGCTCGTACCTGTAAGCTGGCATTTAGTGCAGTTCCATAACCAAGACTGGAGGGCAGGTTCTTCACAAGAGACGGACTTCTAAATAAAAAGACAAGACATAATTGTCAACAAAGCAGATATAATAAAATAGAAGAAAAAAACCTAATAGGATTTAAAAAGAGGGTGTTTCAGGAGTACAGAGGCCGCTTGAGTTCATCGACCTACAGCACACAATGTGAGAAGAAGCAGCTGAATTCGTACCCTGTGATCTTCTGTGACCTGCGTTTCTGGTACTCCATCTCATCCACTGTCCACACCGCCCCCTTCACGTTCTCCACGCGCACAAAGCATTTGTGCAGGCTGAGGTTGTGGCGAACGGCGTTCTGCAGGGAGACGACACACTCAGGTCAGACGGAGGTGGTAAAACAAATCATACTCGTTCAGTTGCCATTGTGACAAAAAGAAAAAAAGAAGAAGAAAAAAGGCTTGGAAATTGATTTTTCCCCCCTTACATTTTGAAGAAATTCTTAACATTCACGCACCATTGATTTAATTAGTAAAAACTGAGTGAAAGCGAATGCTCTTACAAGTCCTGCACACAGTACATATCAATCAGAGTAAGTAGGCTAAAAGGAGGTAATCAGCATAGCGAATGGCTTATGGTGGTGACAGAAGTGGTAATGCCGGCCTTGATAATGGTGATGTCAGTAACCCTTCCTGCTCCAGAAAAGTACAGCACTTAATGGACACGTCGCTTTAAAGATGACAGTACTGGAAGACAAGTTTTAGGAAGCCTCTGTTTCATTGGGTGCTCGTGTGTCTGTGTGTGTGTTTGTGAAATAAGCTAAACTGCATCTGACATCTATATGTACAAATATTAAATTTATGAACAAAGCTTTCCTAAAACCAAAAGCAGGATATATTATCCATAGATTTGTTAAAAAAATGAGAAAAATACTTACATTAAAATATGACCATAATTAAAACATGCATCAGGCCTGACAAATAATAAGCCCAGCTTTAATATTCCTGCTTCTTATATTTATCACCCCCCACCACAGCCCCTCAGCTTGGTGTGTACAGCTCTTTTTCCAAGAGAAAAGGGATTCTGAAAAAAAAAAATTTTTAAAAATGCTCATAAGCAGATCTTGCATCTGACCTGAAAATCCCATGATTTGATTGATCTTAATGCCCATGGCTCTGAATATGATAATTTTAATATTAATGAGCAAATGAGCAGTTTTATTATGCATGCTATAGAGTTAGAACTAATAAGCTTCTGGGTGAGAGAAAAGAGAGAGAAAGGAAAAGTGTGTGTGTGTGTGTGTGTGTGTGTGTGTGTGTGTGTGTGTGTGTGTGGGGGGGGGGGGGGGGGGGGGGGGGGGGGGGGGGGGGGGCAGATTCCTCTTTTGAGCTGATGAGACCAAGCTGAGATATTAAACTACCTTTCATTTATTTCTCTCTCTCCTCTTGCTTACCCCCCACCCCCCACATCCTCCGACACATTCTCTCTGTTAATCAAATGACAAGCCCATCGCTGATCATCCCACTAATGCTTACAAAGGGAATCACAGTGCTGTAGATGTAAATAGATCACCTTCGTTATTGTGCAAGGTGGGGAGACATGAGGATAAGATTTTTCTAAAGTCACTGTGCCATCACTGGCCCAATGGGAGAAGCCTTTCACCCGCTACCAGTTGAAAACAGGAGGTTGAGATGTTTTCTGGTGCCAAAAAGGCACTATCTTGTCACCACATTTTTACACAGTACAGCACTGCGCATACAGTATCTAACAAACTGGAAAAGGGCACCGATCTTTTCGCCTCTCGATTTGGTGATCACACACACCCATGTGCTCATTTGCATCCCAAATCCAAATTAATTCACTTTGCTAAATCTAGTGTCGCGACATGTCTTGCATGCTGATGAGCGGCTGCTTCGGTTCCCCCCTCCAGTCCTCCGTGCAGCCACAAAGGCCAAAGGCAGAGAAACAGATGCAGGGGCCGGGGGATAAAACGCTGAACGCACCGACACTCTGCGGGCCTTTCTTTTTCAGCACGACGACACACTCCCGGATATAAAAATGTGCGGCTGGAAAGACATTTTTCACCATCTTTGTGCAGTCGGACGGTCCTATTGTGTACGTAAATAAAGAGTGCTCCCTCCATGACAGGCCCATTTTCACTCCTCGCACTTTAGTTCCACGTGAACACCCCCTTTACCCTTCTCTTGGAAACAGTTTATGTTTCTGTCTGTGTGGACATGTGAGCCTCTGCTAACCTCTTCACACAACTGAGAAAGCTGGTTAACAGGCAAACAGCCGTCTTTCCTCACAATTAACCGATGACGTGCAAGAGAAGATGGTTTCAGGACCAGGAGGAGGGGTGTATTTCTTAACAAAAGGTGCTGATGATGGAGTGGCTGCTGTATAATTAGTGCGTCAGAGCCCTCTCCTCTCCACGTCAAGACTATTAATTGCACCAAATTAGAAATTGATATCAGAGGGGGAATGATTCTTTCAGATGCCATTTCCAAACAAAAAAAGGTGGAAAATAAATAAGAGGCAGAATAAGCTCTACTGAAGAGAGTGGCTGAAAGGAACGCGAGAGGAGTAGTGATCTGTTATTTTTGTGGAGTAAATATGTGCTTTCTTCAGGTTTTGCGTGTGAGCTCACCTTCCAAGTTGCAGCATTGCGTCTGAAGTAAGCGAACGTGCGCGTGAACCAGCTGTAGATTTCGTTAAGCGTTAACTGCATGTCGGCAGAGTCCATGATGGCCTGAAATGAGATGACACCAAAGAAGGGTTTACTAATGAGGACAGGCAGCTGACACGAACGCAGCGACGGGACGGCGAGAGGGAGAGCCGCCATGATTCCTGCAGCAATTAATTTTAATCTAATCAGGCGAAGTTAATTTATTTCCCACTCACCTGTCTTATGAGGGTTGCATAAGTAAACGGTGGTCTGACATCTGCGTTCTTATAAAACTCGTAGTTTGGGGCAATCTCTGGAAAAATAAATACTGTGTCACCACCTGAAATAATTGGTAAATTTTATTCCTTTAGGTATTGAATTTGCTGAAGGTTTCAACAAATTAAAATGAGGGGGTGGGGGGTGGGGGTGGAGGGGGTGGGGTCAAAGAGGGTGGGATGGGTTAAAAAGAGGAGGAGGGGGGAAACATCAAATCAGCACTTTCCATGTCTAACAAAATGCATTTTTAATTAATCTCTCTCGTGAGAGATATTAAACACTTATACTTCCATATATGAGATGTGTGTAGTTAGTTAGGGTGAGGCTGAATAATTGATGCTGCTTCACACTAAACACGGGGAGTAAATATAAACATCAAAGACGGCCCGTTTAAAATGCAAAGCTTAATACATGGGATGTCTTAATGTAATAAATATTGTATTTTTTTCCACCATTATTTGAACTTAATTAACATTCATGCAATATTTATGCACGCAGGAAGTTCTTGTCTGTTTACATATCTAGTGATTAAATACAGACTTTTCAAACGGGTAGGACCAACAAGCCTCTGTGAGTATGGGGATGTGTAACGTGCACTCTGTGTGTGTGTGTGTGTGTGTGTGTGTGTGTGTGTGTGTGTGTGTGTGTGTGTGTGTGTGTGTGTGTGTG
>JAVKLF010000053.1:9948920-9964601 GCA_034783495.1 Millerichthys robustus
GTGTGTGTGTGTGTGTGTGTGTGTGTGTGTGTGTGTGTGTGTGTGTGTGTGTGTGTGTGTGTGTGTGTGTGTAGGCTATTCTGAGTTGAGTGCTATTAATCGTCTAGTGTTCAGGATGGAGGTACTGTAATTTGCTATTTTAGCATTCATTAAATTTTAATAAAAAACTCTTAAAATGAAGGAAACATTTTTTTATTCAGTCAAATGAATATATAAAGCAGTATTTTAACAGTAAAATGTCTTTGTAGTGATTTTTTTCCCGTAATTATGTAAAGATCAGACACTTTGCTGCATTTGTGTTGTGTGAAGTGCTGAGTAGTTGGTCCTACCCGACGACAAAGGCATGGAGTATTTGTCCGAGTGGCGTCTGCGCATGGCTCCCATGCTGGGGACGTTGGCTCCTCCTAGTACTGATGGCACCTGTGGCATGGCAGCCATGGGTGTGATGGGGGCTGTGGGCGTGGTAGGGGTCTGAGGTAAGTTAGGGGGCGACGCTGAGGGCAGGTTCTTGGACATGGTGACGCTGGATACCAAGTTGAGCTGCGGGGAGAGGAGGGACAAGACAAGATCTGAGTCACACAGAGGAAATGGAGACAGGCACAAGTGGGTTCAGTGTGGAGGAGGAAGGCTTTATTTTGTGGTTTCTCTGACAGAGCCGAGTGTGTGCACTCCTCCTCTCCAACACAGCTGTGTTTCCACTAACAAGGCTCGTGGAGAGGAGCCAGCCCATCTCCACTAATTACAACCACCAAATTGTATCATAAGAATTCTAATTAGAGCACGCTGTTCAAGATTATCCAGCGATCAGCCTCCGTGTTATCCCGGCCCCATCTCTCTTTATCTTTCTATTTATCACACCCTCCCTTCCCTCTCTAACTCCCTGCCTCCCTCCCTCTTTTTCTAACCCGCTACAAGCACTCATCATTCTGACTGAAGAAATGAGACCCTAAAACTCTTGCTGGTGCTGTGACCCTACAAACATGATTCATCTGACCCAGTTGAATGCATAGCTCTTTTATCCATGCCATACTGTCAAAAAAAAAAAAGGAAATCCAAATTGTGTGTAGAAAAACTCCAGAGCAATCAAATCTAGTAACGCTATCCACAATGTACAGCTTTGTAAAGCTAAATGACAGGCAATGGATGGAGTATTAAAGTATTAAACATTTGCTACAACTTCACCTAAAGCTATCAGTTATTTTATTTTGCTATTTATAGTATCTTTAACTCATTAGAATATATGATTGCATTTGCCTCTGATGTCCAAAAGTGTTGGAGCATGTGCTCCTAAACTGTCTAAAGACAGGTTAATGTTTCTGCCCCTCCATTTTCAAAACTTAAAAACATCTCATCACTCCCAGCAACAAGAAAAAAGCACGTAGTGTTCATTGATTCTAATTTATCAAAAATAACTGCTACTTTTTACACTACACGACTTTGAGTTGGGTAGCTGCTAGTCAGAAAACTGTAGTTTTTTTTTAGTTTAAATCTTAAAAATGTGCTGAATTTGTGGATTCTAAGTTCAAATTCAGAAAAGAACTTTGCTGAGAGGCTACAGTTATAACAGTGTGACTTGTAATGCACTAGAGGAAGTTCAGAAAGGACATAGACACAGATATATATGGTCACTTTTTACATACATGCACTCTAAGCTGAATCTTCATCTCTTCCACTACACATCCTGTTTGTCCAGCTTTTCCACCATTTTTGCGTTTGCTGCCCAAATCTCATGTGAGAGGCTCTAACCGACTGGAAAATTCCTAACTGACCTTTTAGTCTCTGTGCTAATTTGGTCGGAATGGTAATGACATCATTACATGTTCAAGCCAAATTGCCTTAATTGTGAGTCTACAAATGGAATGCATCCAAAGTGATAGTTTGGATTTAAATCGACTTGAAAGACAAGAGGCACTCAGAAATGGAGAAGCAGAGCTGAGGAGAAGGTTTTGGCGGTTATGTGTTGATAAATTTGATAAACTGCCAAGTTTGAGGGACTCTGTTTGATGGAGAGGTGTTCAGTGATAATTATGGACTAATTCAGCTGTACTGAGCTGCTCCAGAATTGCACCGCTGCTGAGAACCGATTCTGCACTTCACAAGGGTGTTTCCAAAACGTCTTGAGTTGTTCATGGGGCTGCAGCTGCATTTACCTTATCTAAGTCACAAAGGCTCAGTCGTGAACTGATAATGTAAAAACTGACTGCACAAGATGAGGCCACGTGGGTCACTGGTCGACTGTTTGCAAATGTTCCGAATTTAAGTTTGAGTTGCCAACTAGCCTCCAACCGTCACAGCCCCGTGAGATACAACCATAAACAATTTTTAAAAAGCTAAGTGTGCTGTAGCCAATCAGATTCTTTGTTTTCCTGTTACATGCCCTCTTACAAGAATGTATAATTAGAATGTTAAAACATAAATCTTTATTTCACCTCCCTTGATAAAGTGGGGAAGCCTTAAAACTGAGGACTTAACTGTTCGTTTAGGAATTCTGTCTGAATTGCCCCCACCATCAAATGCAATTAGCTGCTCTTTCATGTGAGCTTTATGTAATGCAATACTTCATTAGCATCATTCATTCACATTCAGCCACGGATTATAGGCTGCAAATTCT
This sequence comes from Millerichthys robustus, assembly GCA_034783495.1. Taxonomy (NCBI): domain Eukaryota; kingdom Metazoa; phylum Chordata; class Actinopteri; order Cyprinodontiformes; family Rivulidae; genus Millerichthys; species Millerichthys robustus. The sequence goes on from JAVKLF010000053.1 coordinate 9,951,532, forward strand.
TTATTGGACGAGATGGAACCAAGCTGCTGGAGTTTGAAAGATGGAAAAAAAAGATACATAGAAGGAGAGTGGAAAAAAAAGATTCAAATCATAAGAAGGGTTTGATTCCTGATGGAATTATGGAATAATTATGCTATCTTGAGATTATCTACATTCTTTGATGAGAGGTGATTGGGAAAATTATTCTATTGAAAACAGGCACTTACTAAGCGACAGAAAGACTAAGTATGTTTTGCTGTCTAATATTTCACAATGTCTAATACTTGGAGAGGGAAAAATGTTTGCCAAAAATGTACAATCTTGAAGTCAAATTCAAATACAGCTTGAAGCGTAATCATTCCATCTAAAAATGGAAGGCAAAGGACCAAAAATTCATTTTTCTCCCCCTAGTGACCCCTTTCAGTTTTTGCCTCTCTTCTACTTTAGTGGCCAATTTCAGCTCCGCTGTGTGTCTTCACGTCAACATCCCACTGTCTTCACCGGGGAGCTGTCATTTTCAGCTGTTTGTTGTTAAAATGACACATCTTCTCCTCTGTCATTCCACTTCTGAGTGCCGCTGTGGCCACTGAGCCAAACAGTCATCAGTAGCCAACAGGTTGTTTTGGCTATTATATCTATCACAAAGAAATGACCCCGCCGTTTTCGCCGAGGACTCTGCCGCTCTGCCATCTAATACACTTCCAAACTCTATTGTCCTCTCACAATGCACAATAAGTGATAAGACGCTGATGTAACGCTGTATTACAAATCCCATTCGCACCCCACCCCCCTTTTCATCTTCTGTCGCTCACTTGTGTAGTAGCTTAAAGTGGTTATTTTCTGTGTGGCTGTCTCGTGTGTTTACGGGAGGCAGAGCAATATGCACTCACTGGTTTGGGAGATGACTTGGGTTCTGAGGGCCGCATGTGCAAGTGGGTCATCATCGCCTGAAGACGCTCTCGCTCTTTAGAAAGCTGTTAAGAGAGAAGGAGAGGAGAGTACATTAGGGTCGATTAGAGAGTAGGAAGGAAAGAAGGGAAGAAGGAAAGATACGGATAGAAGATAAGGGAATAGAGGGAGACACGGGGGAGAACTGGTCAGCCAAAACAAATCGCATCTCATCTTTCTGTCAATAGCAGAATTTAGGTCAGCGAGACTTTGACAGTAACAAGCCAGTTGGGCCTTAAATTAGGTGATCCTGAGTGTCTGCTCAAAGTCCTGTGGACACTGTTAGGGGGTTGGAGCTCAGCCAGCAGCTGCTGAGAGGTGAAGGGGTCTCCCAAACAGGGTGCCAGGCTGCCCCGCCTCCCAGGTCCAGTTAGTGGCCCCAGCCGGTGCTTATCATCAATCTAACTCATGTAGAGCGACAGCAACCGGACCTCGTGTAAGGCTGAACACCCCCCTGCCCACCACCACTCCTTCCAAAACTCTTAATACGCAGACACACAAAGAATAAAGCACACAAACAGAAAAGGAAGCTGGTACACACACACAGGTGTACACATATACTGGGCCTCATTACTAGTGACGGCTCTTGTGGTGAAAAGACAAAGAAAGAGATGATGGGGTTCGAGAAATGGGAGAAAAGAGAAGAAACAGGACAGGCAGCATGAGTGCATCACTGTAATTGGTCATACTGTTCAAATCAAGCTTTAGCAGTTTAGGGTGCAAGAATAAAAAGAAAGAAGCACACAGTTTTTTTTTTTTTACAAAATAGCCACTTCATTCATTTTAGGATCCTCCAATTTCTAGAGACTAACTTTCAATAAAGTAATGACTATGTTAGCTTAGACTATTTAAATCACGTTACAGGTGGCGATATGACACTAAAAGACAAACCAAATAAGATTTCCAGACATACTTTAGTACAATTTGTGTGCAGCTGTGCAAGAACACAAAACAATCATTAGAATATGCTTCATAGATGTTCTGATCTCCCAGCTTTGGCAAATCAACACGTTCTAATCCTTCATAATCTAATATAGTAATATTACTGACCCCAACCGTCCTAAAGCAGAGGTCCTCAAAGTAGGGGTCGCAACCCCACAGTGGGTCATAAAACACCAAGTGAGGGGTCTTCAGATGACTTTATTAAATATTATTTAAATAAGAGATAGACAGATTAATCAGCCATGTCTTTGCATACTTAAATGAGTTACCAAGTAGAAAAATAAAGATGTAACTGCAGCTCTACAACATTTTATTTTTAGGCGTTCAAGTTCTTTTGAAGGTTGGAAAATCTGTTTCTTTTAATTAAACAAATATTGTTGTGTCTTGTTTAATGAAAAATACAAAGCCAAAAAACAAACTCATCTTTAAAAATATCCTAGCAGTTCTTGAAGTTGTTTTTGTTCTCATTATATCCTTGGTTAATGAAGTTTTTAGTAACATTTCTACACTTTTCCACCAGTTTGGTCTCTGCTGCTGTTCTTTGTGGGTCACAAGCTAAAATGTTTGGGAACCACTGTTCTAAAGGACAAAGTTGATTGGTTAATATACTGTATTGTCTATCAAGCAAAGCTGTGTCAAGAAAATGAGTCACTTTTGGTTGATTTTTGCCAGCTGCTCCTGAGTTAAGTTTAAAAAGTACATATCTATTTGTTTCTACAGCAGAAGCAGCACTTGTCGGCAGTGCTGAGTAATAATGTCACTCAATCAGCGCTCTCATTATCTATCCAACATGACTTCTTAATAAGGTCACGCTCCACCTACTGAAAATAGTTCCCTCCTTTTGAGCTTTCTTCAGGTGCAAAGTGCAGTTAATTAACACAGCAGTCTGGGAGAGATGCGCTCGCTATTAATTGGAAAGAAAAAGAGGGGAGAAAAAAGAGAGGAGGGAAAATAAAGCATGGGCTTAATTCAATTAAAACAGCCATAATGGCTTTCGTTGTAAGGCCCGAGGATTCCTTTGTTTAGTGGCTTTGTTGAATCCAGCAGGTCCTGCTTGTCTCTGAGTATTAAGCAGACCACAATGTGGCCTTTCTCTCACTTGCACAACTTTGAAACATAAAGTTTGACTGGAAAAGTCTTCACTGCACTACTGTAAAAAGTCAATCTAACAAAATGTGTTTTTTTCTGCCCTTCCTGACTTGAAAAAAAACTTACTTGTATTTCAAGCTGCTGAACGACCTGCATCTGGACTCGACACTGAGCTGTGCTCCGGTCATCGAGGGCATGCTCGCTGTTTAGGTGCCTGGAGGGAGACACGGACGTACAGTAAGAAAGATTACACAGGAGATTTAGAACACATAAGATGTCAAAGCTAAAAAAAGACAGCAGGTTTTATTCATTTTTACCATGATCTAAATTGTAGAGGATGATAATTACAGTATCAGCCTCACTACTCTTTTGTTTTTATGATAATATTTCTATACAGGGACAATTATCTATAGGATCCAGTTAAAATCCATTGTTCCACATTGAAATGAAGTAATTAGAAGTAACATGATGGTGTGAGGTGCCATGTTTAACATGACAAAAGGCCCTGCGCCGCTTTAGATGGCTAACTTCAGTGCCACCATGAGCGCTGCTTTCTTCTGAGAATAAAACATGCTGGCCCAGCAGAATGGCTGCGTCGCCTCAATTTATGGAAAACAATACACACAATTTAACACCGCCAACATTTGACACACAAAGGCGTCTCTTCACTTGAAGGTGCATTATCCCCGCTGCAGACATATTAAATATATCTGGTGTGTTCGCCTCATTAGCAGAAAAAGGAAGCCAGACAGCCATAACAGTCAATAAGGGCTTTTGTCTTGATTGGATTTCATCTGTAGGCCACAAAAGCTCAACCATTAAGGTAGACCTTTTCTTCCCGGGGAAAGCACACAGCCGTGCAAACACAAATATGTGGCGAAAAGTGGCTCCTAAAGTGTTGTGATGCTGTGGGTAATGAGCCTCTGTCTAAATGATCATTGGAGACAAACTCACAAAGCAAGCTTTAAGGAGACATGCTCATGAAATGCCAGAGCTGCCACTTTATCTCCAGTAATTATAGGTTAGCTTGCAGACCCTTCAGTGATCATTTACAGCACAGCCTCCAGTGCATTAGAGGGAGTACAAAATCTCTTCCTCTCCGGCTTTCACTTTATCTAACAACGCACACCCCTCGCTTATGTTATCGTGAACGGTGCACAAACACAGATCAGTACACAGAGAGAACAAAAAAAAAATCCACACACACACTCCCACAACAGTTTCCTTTACTTGTGTTTATCTGCAGCTCGCAAAACAAGACAACTCAATGAGCGGGTTTCTCTTGGCCTGTCAATCAGAACATTTGTAATCACAATAGTTCTGTACCTTTCAATTAGACTTCAACCATTTCATCTGTTTTTCTAACAATTTCAGGTGTAATACTTTCAAAAAGGTTCCCTGTAAATCAAGAATAAGGTAGCATTAAAAAAGGGGAGAGGTGGGAAGAGGGATGGCAGTGGAGAGGGGTGGGTTCTTCAGCCCCTGTGCCTAATTGCTGTTTCAGAATGTGCATGCAAAAAAAAATGGGGGGTAAGGGAGGGGGAGGCATTTCATTAATCATTTAATCACGTCCCTCGCAGGATGAGGGAACTAATGTTGCAAATACCCTTTTCATTTCACTGCCTATAATGCTATCTTATGCACTTGATGTATGGCGTGTGTCATGAATTACAGCTGCTTCAAAAGCACAGAGATGGCTGCTCGCTGTCCCTGAAGATACCTCATTACAAAAGGGGGGAGGCTGAAAAAAAAAAAAAGATGGGCAAAATCTTTATTAAGCTTGCATCTCATTGACAAGCAACTTGTAACTTTTGCATTTTGTCAGCGTTTGTCTGCGAGGCCTCGCGAGCGTCCAGTTAAGAGCGTTGTGCATTCAATTTCACTGCTGGCCAGTTAGCGAGGCGATTACAGGAAGATTACTATGTGCGTTTATGAAATATTCAAATGGAAGCGTGTTCTGCTGAGCATTAATAATGCCAAACAAAGACAGAAGTGGAGGAGGAGGGCAGAGGAACATGACAGAAGAGAAGCCACAATGAAAGGAAATCTTATTTACAAAAATGGGCAAAAATATTGCTTTTGTGTTTGAATAAGAAGTTGGGTTTTAATTAATACAATGTTCTCATTAGTACCTCCTCTTTTATTGCTACTTTTTGTCTTTTATACCTGAACAGTTTTATTACACTGTAAACTTGATCTTATTGCTTCCTTGTTAGCCACAGTTAGCATCAAATCTGGACAATCAGAAGAGTAAATTGGCTTTAAAACAAAACAGAGAAGTCAGAAGAACATGCTTGAGGAGCATCTTGATTCATTGACATAAATATAGACATGGACGGCTGCTTTCAATGAAGCTTCGGTTTTGGTTCCTCAGGAAGGTTCTCTTGTTATGAAGGTTGGTTGAGAACTGGAGAAAAAGATGGCGATGGAACTCTACATCTGTTAGTGTTGTTTTTAAAAGCTACAAAACTTCAAGCTAGATCACAATAAAACTATTATGTACGCTCTACGTCCGAAAAGCTGGTACACAGAGCTACTGATGAATGGTCAGGAAATAAAAATCTAGTATTTTAAGCTGCTTAAAGCATTCTGTGAAGTTGAACAGGTTGTCTGTTAGCTTTTTTTATTGAAAAATTATGTTTAAGAAAACTTTTACACAAGAATCTGGGTTTATGTTCAATTTATTCATCCAACTGTTTCTAACAGAGTTGTGTTGAGTTTGGTTCACCCCAAATCTATTTCCCAACCAGCTTTATTACAATTTCTACTTAAGTAAAACCATCTTGACGCAGACTCACTTAATTGGTGAATCTGATCCCAGGGCTTTTATTTTAAATACATAAATAATCAGGGCTACATTCTATTTATTTGTCATGTTGGAGTTATCACTTTAAACCTATTTTTTTGTATTTTTGTATTGTAAATGCCAACGTTGATTGTCTTTTATGACTTTTAGACATGTTAATAATCTATAAACATGTTGCTAAAATGATGAAAACAAGAAAAGTTAAAAGTGGAAGCCCTATTGACAGTGAATAAATAGGAAGTGATAAACAGAAAGCAATAGGGAAAGTGAGACAGAGTGGTTGTTTGTCAAACCACTAATAAAGATTTTTGTTCGTCTTCTTCAGAACAAAAGATCTCAAAGGTTTTTTCCCATAGCTGCGAACATGAATATGTATAGACCATCAACATCCACTAAGGGCCCAATAATAAATCTACTCAAGCCAGCATATATGGATGATACATTCTGCTAATTGTCTGTGTGTATTATCAGGGGTGATGAAGGCCCTGCAGAGGAACTTCGGCCCCATATCTGTCTGCATAAGACTCACCAATTCGGAATCACACACACACTTACACTGCAAATAGATGCATATATGTTCAAACACATTCTTTTCTCTCACACACCACTTGGTGTGTGTGTGTGTGTGTGTGTAGGGGGGTGCTCTCTCTTTTAAAGGTCTTGTCACAGTGCGGCGGGAAAGGGTGGAGGAGCTATCCAGAAGCAGAACCTGCCTGCCACTGTCTCCATATGTGTACATTATATATAGACAAAGACATTTGGCTGCTGCCTTTTGGGTTTAATTAGCAGCGGGTTACAGACACCGGCTCTCAGGTTAACGTGGAGCTGCCACAGTGGTGACAGAATAAAAAACAGTTCAATGCGTGTGTGCTTTGTTTTTATGTACACGCAGTCTTTTTGAAAAGGTAGGACATTCACTTAAAAGGGTTGAAAACTGGAGGGCGTAAATCATGAATTGGATTTTTTTTAATGTCTTTCCCCACCTCTAAAACGCACATAAGAAAATAAGTTTTAAAACATTAATTGCTTGTTCTTGTTTTATTTTTTTAACCAAAGGCTCCTCACAAAAAGCAACCTAAATGCACATTTTGTGTCTCTCATCTCTTTGTTGTGTAACTAACACAAATACACCCGCAAACCGAAACGCTCAGCCACTCATGAAACAGCCACGGCAAGATTATTTCATTTTGAACTTCACAGAGCTAATTCAGGGTGCCAGCCACCTCGCGGCTACCTTTTCCAGGTGAGAACACTTTAAAGCGCACTAAGGAGCTATTAAATGCTGATCTTGACAAGTTTCTTCATGCAACAAAACAATAGATGACTAAACGTGTCACTGCCGCTGAGCCGAGCTCCTGCAGCGAGCTACGAGATGGCAGCTTGACTCGGGTCTCCCCTCCCCTTTCCAACAAACCCAACAACATCTAAGCTGTCATCTAAATCTGACACTCACTTTATGTAACCCCGTTTAAACTGCGCCTGTGTGTGCGTGCACGTGTGCATCAGTGTGTGTGTAGTCAACTGGCATCTCCGGAAACTTGAAAGGACTCCCTCTGACACCTACAATGACTGCTCCGAGGCACGCCACCGAGCAGCCATCTTTGTTCTAATGAAGAGCATGCCTTTTTTTGTTGGTGCCTGTTTTCCTGCGCCGGCTGGGTTACAGCGTGTGTGCAGAGCTCAGTCAAGACACTGTTTTGTTCTGTGGCAGACAATGTTCTGGAAAGTGTTCTTACAAAACTACCTGCCAACCTGTGCACCTGTTTTAAACTTTGAAATCTGTTTTCTCTCCACACGCCTTGCTTGTGCTTTTGGTTCATTTTTGAAACCGTGCATTCTCCCTTTTTGTCACAAGCTTATCAGCTTACTGTATCCTCAAACACATGATTTTATATAGTGGTCCTCACCTAAGTAACCAGATAACCTACTGGGGCATCGTATCCTTAAAGCACACAGGCTTTGATATGTTTGCGTGTGAACAGAGCATACGTTCCCAAGAAATAGACTGATCCCTAACTAAGTGCACTAAGTTGATCGGACGTGATTTCAGAAAACCTGCTAATCCGATGCAGTTTTGCCGAATCACACACACAAATCTGTTTCCAAGCTCCAAGGCAAACCTGGACCGAAGCATAGATTGTCCAAGTGAAACAATGAATTGTAGGGTTTTCATAGAAAGGACATCCAAAGTTTCACCACAGCAGATAATCCTTAAAGATGCTTGTTCTACACTCTACTAAGACTATATTGATTTTGACATGTAGTTGTCGCATCTTCCACAAAAACTAATGCAAACACACATGTCAGGCTATAATCTATTTATGTCTGATTCATTTAAAACCACTGCTGTCAGTGATAACTCTTTTAACTATGTTATATGCCTTGACTGCGTGTGAAAATTGAGCCTAATCTGCTGCCTGCCAGTGCTTTTGAAAGACTGGAAAACACTTTATTACAGCTATTTCAATCCACAGACAGTCCTTTTAGCTTTAATTCACAAGCTGCTGTAGAATTAGCAAAAGGCTGACCTAAATCTTACACCGCTCCCCATGGGTGGACTAGTTTCCTGTACGAGTGCATTTCTTAGCTTTCTGCACCTTGCAACAGTCAGTACTGTAGAGAAATGCATGACTTGGAAAATAAACAGCTACAATGTTCTGATTTTCAGAGTTTATGCGAATTCACATGGACATTTACAACCCATGAAAAACACTGACCAGATCGTTATTTCACAGTTAATTACAAATCTAATTAGAATATTCAAATTAAAGCTTTCCTTTTCTTTTCTTCTCTGTGTGAGAGCAGGGAGTCAGGGAAAGAGGGAGGGAGAGAGGCTCTCGGTGAGTGGCAATGTGATAACCTGTAATCGGCAGTGCTGCAAACACCTCCTTCCTTTGATGTCCCCCCACTAACATCCTGGCAACAAAGCCGGCCAATTACAAATGAGCTAATTAACTAAATTGTTGATGGAGCATGAAGAGTTCATTTGCTCTGGCGCCTGCACCATGACAACAGTGAATGGGGGCCTTTGTTGTGGAAGTAAGTGTGCGGCCGTGCGAGTTGCCATTAGCTTTTGACGCTTTTTCACAAACCTATCGGGCTCCTCCACGCTGGGAAGGAAATTTGTTATGGATCAGAGTCGGTTTGAGGCGCGTTTTGCGGGAGCAGAACCCTGTCAACTAGCTGTCTGGAGGTCAAAATTTGCCCCGAAAAAGACAGAGATATTTTTGTTTCTGCGAGGCCACAGAGAGAGTAGGCTGCACACTGGAGAAAAAGGCAAAAAAAAAAAACAGTTCAGATTAAAATCCTAGCATTCCTTCAAGGAATTCATATTGCCAGCCACCTTTTGTGGCAGAGTTTTAGACTAAGATCACCTCACAGTGAGGGGGGGGATGAAGTTAAAGGTGTCCATCAGTCTCACCTACTAACACATTAAATTCTAGGTGAATATTTGTAAAACCGAACCATGTTTTGTCTTTAAAAGGTCTTTTGGCTGTGGCAGCCATCTTGAATTTGATTGGCTCCAAAAGTTATTCAGTTCTGGATGTTTATTCAATGATTATTTTATGAGATTTTCATTAAAATCTGCAGACAAACGCAAACAAAACACAGACATATGAAAATATTTTACAGCGTCTTGCCTTCAAAACACACAGAGTTAATAGTGACAGGGTGAGGTGACATTCCATCTATTATTGCACTGTAGTTACAGAGCTTGTTCTTACTTCAAAAACTGTCCAAAGTCCTCGCACATGGTCTCACAGCCTGGCCATTTGCACACACCATGACCGTACAGAGGGTGGGTTCCACCACATTCTTCGTGTAGTGAACTAGAGGCAGACATGAAAGAGAAAGAAAATGAACACACACAAAACGGAACAAAGCTGCATCAAGTAAATCAGCAGCAAACATTCAGATATTCACTGAGATTGGGGAAAAAAGGAGGAAAAAAAATACACAAAAACAAGCTGAAAAAAACCCAAAACATTCATTCAGTTTATTTTCTAACTACATTAGCTCATAGACAATGCCGACCAGTGTGTGTTAAGAAAACAGCTTCCACTAATGTCCCCTGTGGAAATCTAGAATTAGGTGAGGCTTTGTCTCAACCAAAGCCACCATCCCATCTTGTAAAGCCATTATGAGGAGGAGGGGTGCAGGCTTTCAAGTAAACATTAAAACTCCAGACAGCCATATAATTTTCATCAGGAGATTAATACACTGTGTAACTTATGTTCTTTGAGGACAAGTGAGGCGAGGGGGGTTCTGGCGTTTTTCAAATGGCACCCAAATAAGTTACGACCCTGCCTAGACAGCACATCCTATTAAAGATGACAGTTTAACCTTTAGGCTTGGCACTGGTATGTGTGTGTGTATTTGACCGTGTGTGAAAATGTGAATGAGAGCGCGCGTGTGTGCCTGCTTATAGGTTATGGCCGGGCATGTATGTGTGTGGTCGATGACAACGTGTACAAGCCTGCGAGTGTTGGCGCTGGCAGAGCTCACACTGTGTTTTACAGAGGGGCTTTCCACACATCGATCCACGTGTTAGTAAGCAGCGCTCCTGACAATACTCCATGTTCGATCATTATGAGACGCCACACTCTCCCTCGGGACCCAAGCGGATAAAAACTCTTGTTTTCTTTTCCTCCTTTTCGTGTTTTCCTTTCTTCTCATTCATTCATTCCCCGTCTCAAACTTCCTTTTTGTATTGGTGCCGGAGCGATAGCATCTACTTTAAACCAATTACACAGCACTTCCACCTGCAGTGTGAGTCTCCACCAAACATCCAGGCAGACACGCACATCTCCATCTCAAGTCCTTATTATAATATCGCCCAAGAAAAGCCTTTGAATAATGCATGGCCCAGATAGGCAGATATGTGAACAGTCAGTGTTTCAGTTGCTGGGTGCATTTACAAAAGATGCCATCACAAGGATAAACATGCCGGAAACGCCACTCAAGGCATCACATATTCTGTTTACATGACATGCAAGCAAGGAAGGTAATTTTCAAAAGAGAAAAGAAAAGAGAAAGCACTAAATACTTAATGTACAAGGGGGTTACCTTGTCTTGTCTGCCAGAGAGGTTTGTTCTAAGTGTGCCTGCCTGCTTGGCTTCCGCTCCCCGCTTTTGATATGTGTGTGCAAGATAAGTGTGTGCAATGGCATGTGTGGTCCCCTGGGAGAACGAGGCTTTTGTTTTTTTTTCTTTAATATTTCCGAGACACTAATAAACTATTGAATAAATAAACAAAACAAGCTGTTTTCCCAGGAGTTCTGAGAAAACATGAAACAACAAGCATGTAAATTTGCTGTTGGTGTCTTCTCTTTGCTGCACCAAAGTGTTTAGAGGAAACTTTTTTTTTTCACCTTTCTCGCTCCCTCTCCCGTTCGCGCTCTCTTCTGTGGTTGAGGGCATGCGACTGTCCGTTGGTGATGGAGTGGTGGGTGATGGGGGGCGATGCTTTGGCGGGATTGGAGGAGGTAGTTGAAGAGGAGTTGTTGGTGGAGAGGTCCAGACCGCCTCCACCTACACCAGTGCCGGTGCCACTGCTGCTGTGTTTGATGCCGTTGTCCTCGATGGCGTGGCCGCCTCCTCCGGTCACATCTTTCCATAACTGCTGGAGTTCTGCGGGGCTCAAACCACCTAGAAACAAAGATGAGACTTTTGGTTAGAGCACTAATTTTAGATTTATAAGACAGCTCAACTAAATTGAAACTCTTAACGGTGCTTGAAGTGGGAGAGTACTCTGTCATACCACCATTTTTTCTAATAAGAAACCGATCGGTTGACCATCTAAAATACCCAAAAGACAACAACTGAAAACAGTCAGTCGTGACTTGTTTTACGCTAATTCTGATTGGGTCAGATTTAGAGGATCCGTTAACTCAGGAGGAGAAACAAAAGTCTTGACTTTGCAAATTTCATTCAACAACTGGAAAAGTTTCAAACAACTTCATTAAAGGCCTTGTTCTCAATAAGTGACATTCTTCTGCCTCCTTTCCATTTGACTATGACTTTAACTTGACAAGAATTCACTGGTGCAGCTCAGTTTTTCATTGAAAACATTAATTATTATAGACATCCGTCAGTTCCACATTAGATAAACACAAGTTGTTTTCAGCTTGGAAAGCATACAACCCACCATGAAAGATCATCCTGCCTGTTGTTTTCTGTCTCCGCCATTTTGGTGATAAACAACAAACATGAGCATTTACTAGGTTTAGCAAGAGAAAATGGAGCCTGCTCTCCCCTCTCCCTCTCTGTTTGTCCTTTTATTCATCTCATATGCTTCACAGTTAAGGCAGTAAACAACAACAACAACCACTACTGAAAGAGCTAGGGAGGGATGGGGAGCGGGGGAATAGAAAACAACATAAACAGAGCTGAGAGAGAAACAGAGGTAGACAAAGAAAGCCATAATCAGACGAGCAGAAAGAGAAGAGGGGGGAAAAGAGAATGGAAGACTAAACAAAACATTTATGTGGAGTGTTGAGGACAAATTGGATGGTAGAGGAGCATACGAATGAGGGGGAGGCAGACAGATACACTTAAAGATAACGCAACACAAACACATGTGCATACCAATAGGAGAAACTAAAACGGGCCGGAGAAAAACAGAGGAGACACTTAAAGGAAAGTCACTTACACCTGCAGACAAATCACAAGAAGTCACATGCTCAAATAACATTCTTGTCCCTGTTTACTACCTCCACCTATCCTTCATTCCCTTCTTCTGCTTACCTGGTGGGGGTAGGGTCTGTCCGGGCAGGGCAGCTTGGCCCGGAGCGGGCCCTGGCAGCGAGAGCAGGCCCTGCCGCTGCATGTTGAGCAGGTGCTGCTGCTGCTGGAGCTGCTGCATCTGCAGGAGCTGCTGCTGGAAGACGAGCTGCTGGGCGGCCAGCTGCTGTTGCTGCTGTTGTTGCTGTTGTTGCTATAGAGAGGAGGAGGAGGAAGAGAGGAGCAAGAGGGGAGCACACAGAAAAAAAGGGGGGTGGGGGGTGGAAATTACAGAAGAATTAACAACTGAGAGAAGATGGAGTGTCGTCTGCGGTGTGTGTATGTGTGTGTGAGTGTGTGGAGAAGTCTTTACGCTCTGCTGTGACCTTAGCTATACCGCTCTTCTTTTTTTCTATTTGTGGGGTTAAAATCTATCTGTTCTAACTAAATCTTCCCTCCTGTTTTTTTGGGCTGTACCACAATGATGCTGCTTTCCTATCTCCTTGTGTGTGAACACACACACACACACACACACACACACACACACACACACACACACACACACACACACACACACACACAC
>JAVKLF010000053.1:9966231-9987311 GCA_034783495.1 Millerichthys robustus
AATGAGCAAGTTTGTCCATGCTGCGCTCAAAGGACCCCCTTAAAACTGGCAATAAATGAAGTCAGACTCTACTGAAAGTAGCAGAAGTAGCTATACAAATACAGCTGACAATGGTCCACAGATCTGTCATGAAAAGGAATCGGTATTGTTGGTTATTGTAGGACAGAACAAAGAAGAACTCCTAAATCTATGAGAAGTAAATGTACAACTCTTTATCCACATGCAGTTTACCTCTTTAGCCTGTTTGCCAGGATGCTGCTGTTGGAGAAGCTGAAGATGAAGCTGCTCCTGCTGTTTCTTGTAAAACTCCTGCAGGTGTTGCTGGAGATACAGACAGACACAAAACCAGAACAAAAATTTGTAAAAAAAAAATTGGCCTAATCTCCTAATTACCAAAATAAAGCTCATACAGTATTTCCTGAAGAAATGCACACTGCATATCCGTAAGTGCTTGAAATCTGTGTTGAGAATGAGTCTCAGCTACTACCCCAACAACTAAATTATATCGTTATGAACTAACAATTGATAACAATTTGAAAATGTTACTGTAGCCACATAAAAAAGATCAATAAGAAAAATCTACAAAATGCTTAAGACCTTCAACTTAAACTTTGTTGAATTAAGATTGACGAAGATGACCCAACGGTACGGCAAGAATAAAAAAGGTGATACAAAATAAATGTTTGATAATGATAAGTTCATTCAATTGCTGTAAAAATGCTGAACAACGGCCTGTGAATGCACTGAGACCAAATCTTGAGTGGAGGCGTAGTAATGAAGAGGGATAATCAGATTGACTGACACTTTTAATTAAACTTTTCTCTTTCCCTTAATCAAATCTGTGAATGAGAAATGCATTTCCTCTTTGACACGAGCCGGTGCCAAGCGTGTGCCTATCTCCAGTTGATTCCAAATATTACATCATCCATCAGCTATCATTCTGCCGCTCGTGAGCCCGACTCTCTCGGTCCCTGATGGATGCTTGTCAGGGAATTGAACCAGCGACACACCAGAGACAGTTAATTGGAGGTGACAGGAACAAGTACGTCAGTTCGGAATTCTTCTTGGTAAGCGTGTCAAGGACACTGTGTTGAGTTGGCAACAGTGGGAATGACTCAGGCTCTGCAGAAGGTAACTGTTTATGCAACATAAAACTTCAAATCTGCGTTTGTGTTGCGCAGATTTCTCCAGTTCTGTCTGTAAATGTAGATGAATTTAAAAAACAACTAAGCATTGTTTATGCACCTACATTTCTGAGCTTTTGCGTGTATCTACAACACAGCAACCTGCTGCTAACAAGGCACAGCTTGCATCAAGGTGTGCGTGCTCCTGCAAGCACTATGGGGTGTTTGTGTCAACGTGTTTGTTTTTGTTTGTGAGTGTGCATACCTGCTGTAACATCACAGCCTGCTGCTGCTGGAGCAGGGCCTGGAGCTGCTGCGGGGAAAGCACCTGCTGCTGGAGGATCTGCTGCATCTGCTGTGGCGTGATCACCTGGGGACTCATCATGGCCACTGACACTGGAACCTGGACACGGATGAAGAGAGATGAAATGATGAAATGAGAGTCAGGAGGGAAAAGCAGGAAAAAAAACGGCAGGCGCGGAGAGGGCCAAGACAAACAAGATGCAATAAATGTGAGAATCACGACAGGAGAGATGGACAAACAATGGGAGAGCGGGCGAAAAGGATGACGAGATGAGGGAAATGGGAGAAAGTTTGAAAAATAGCTTGGATCTGTTGGGAGTATGATAATTGGTTGTTTGAGAGGTAGAGCGAGCAGGCCTCCCATGACCGTGATGTTTGGCAGCCTAGAGGAGATGCTGAAGGACATATGGGTGCCGTGCCTTTGTGTTGCTCATCTTATTTTCCTGCCTTTATCCTGCTGGGAAAAGCAGGGGATTTAAATAGACATAGACCTTAATTAGCAGGACTCTTGAACTCCCCCACTTCCGCGTGCCTATCAGTGCAGCTATTGTGGAACAGCGTGGAAACGCACAACTCTAAAGTTGATTAAAACTACACTGATGAAGTGGACACATGGCAGGCACAATCAGGGCGATGTGGTGGCCCATGGTAGGGAGTTTGCATTTACCTCATGCATTTGTTTTTACACTAAAACGGAGAAAGACCATCAGCACATCACATTTTGTTTTATTCCACCCACAAACCAGCTCACTTGTTTTGGTCGCTGATAACATGCCATCTTCAAAGGGTGTCATTTTTCAGGCATTAATCATCAAAAAAACAAACTGCCAAAGTAAGTAAAAATACAATACAAATACAAATCACAGCATTTCTTTTTAAATTCTTCTCAGGCGCCACGGCTTGCAACTTCTGAGGCAACAGATCAATAAAAAGAAAAACAGTGTGGGGTTTTTTCTGATGTTTTTGATTGCACACACACACTAACAGGGGAGTGTGAGCTACCTGTTTTATTGTTGAGCTTCAGTTGCTCACAACTGCTTAAAAGTTAAACTAATGCAGTAGAAAATAAAAAGTAAATCAGCTTGAGAGAATGACTTAGTGTCCAGTTGACTGCAGTAAAACACTGACAAGGCACTTGACTCGACTTGTGCTCTCCTATATGATGTTTAAAAACAGTGTAATTTAATCATCTTAATAAGTTTGAAGTTTCTGGCACAATAATGGTTTAATATAGTGCTATCAAAGCTGAATGTTGCAGACAGCGTGATGTAATTCAGCAGTTAAAACATCAACAGAGTAACACCTTCACTGATTCTAATTGCAGTGGTGTTTGGCTTGAAGCTGCCATGACAGTAGCTAGCCTATATGGTGTGTCAAGGGGCCAATAAGACATCCCTGTCCTCATCGCTAGCTAATCAAGCTGGCTTGATTACTTTCCATGCATGTCTCTCCTTCCTCCCTCCTTCTCTCTCTTCCTCTCCCTCTGTCAGGCCTTGACACGTCCTTGTTTAGCTCTCCTCTCCTCGAACGAGCCACCCCCCACCCCAGGTTTTTTTTTCCCCCCTCTTTGATTAGCTGAGACATTTGCATGGTCACTACACATTTTTCATTTTAGAAGTCATTATGCATTAGTGGCTCCTGATCGCCCGCCTTGACTAATCCTGATGAACTGAAAATCACAGCTGAAGGTCAACTTCCAGCCGGCCCCACTGCACATTCATATTCATATTCAAACAAATCCTGCCTCCATTGTTCATTAGGGTCTTAGAGAGAAGGGACTCCATCGAAGGTGGAGGAGATGGAAGAGGAGGAGGAGGATGTTGTGGTGCGTGTCTTTTCTTCTTTGGACTTCTTGATGCAAGAGAACAAGAGAAATTGCATTCACAATAAACGAGTTGCTGAACAAAAGCTGTCAAAAGTTGCAAATTAAACAGTCTGTGTGTAATTATGCAAATGCTGTGCTTACACCTTCAATGTTATTAACCCTTAAAAATACATTTGCTAGGTAAGTAATTACCCTTGCAGTCACTCTTGGTTTTGTGTTAGATGCCATTACAATGGGACAAGTGCAGCAGAGAAACAACACGAGAGATGCCCACATTTAGGTCATTAATTGGGGGAAAGGTTCAAAGATGTTTAGGTCCACAAAAAGCAAGCAGACAAAACCATGCAAGCTTTACCACTAATATATGCACATACATATGTAAAGTGGAATTAAATATAAATTGTACATTGTGTGTTGTGTGGGTGGTGAAATATAGGCACTCAAAGTCAGGTATCTGGAAACGCATGATGTAGGATTTCAGTAACACTGAATAAAAAAAAAGAACAAAACTTAAAACCAAGATCAGCAATAGTGAGCAGAAAATATTTAATAAAATCTGTAGGTTGCTTCTTTGCTGTCATTAGCTCTTTACCAAATGAGTGATAATCACCAGGACAAAAAAGGAAAATGAAAGAAAAGGCAGGAAGAAAAAAAGAGAGGAGAAAAGGCAGTGGCCCACATCCACTGTGAAGTGCAGCACAATGCTAATTCCAGCATTTAACTGCATGCTTTTCTGCTTGACGTATCAGAGGCTCCAAGATGAAAGCAGATAAGTAATTGCTCTCCTGGTTCTTATTCTTCACTGACAACCCATAAATTTAATTTTACACACACGTTCATTTACATTTTCGAGTATATGACATGATAATTGCAGCAATATAACACCTCCATTCTGCAGGATCCTGCAGGAGGGCTTGATTGACGTGAGCGCTGAATTGAAAGGAACAGGAGGCTGAATTGCCTCTCCTTGAAATGATTTTGCCACGAAGGGATAAAATTAATGAGCATTTAGTGGACGTTGGCAGTGGCGTAAACATCCACGCAACCGTGAATAGACTCTCTATCACAGGAAGAGGAGCTGTGATATCCAATTGGACGGTGCTTCTGCTTCTTTGTAATCCAAAAAGGGAAGGCTGCATTTCCAGCCCTGGTGCACAAAAAGTATTAATTGGATTTATTAAATTGTTGGAAATGAGCAACAGCTAATGGAGCCTCTGAGGTACTTAATAACTGAAAAGGTTAGTCTTTTTATCTTAATATAGCAAATTTGGAAGGAAAAAAAAGCTTGCAAATGACTTTTAAAAGAAACATTTGAATGTAACTGCTAATTTACAGGCACTTCAAAATAACACTTGCTTTAGACTGAGCGCAACATTTAAACCATTATTTGTTTATGTACCTTGGCATGAAAAATAATGAGCCACACTGACATGAACTTTGAAGTTTTGTGGTTCACCCCCAAAGCTGAAGAGCAACAACAAAGCACCTTTAAATTAGCTCATGATGCAAAAAAACACCAAAGGGGACCCACACAAGAACAAGCAGATCATTTCTACAATCGTCTTCGACTGTGCTTTGAAAAAGGTCAAGATCAGGTATTTCCACAAGCAAAATCTTCCACCCAAGTCTCTCAATGCATTTGATTTAACCAAGAATGATGGCATTTGGCGTACAACTGTAACACTTAAGCTGGAGATATTTAAGTTTACATTTTAATATTTATTCTTTTGATTTTATTTCCTTTGTATAAGTAGTAATGATACAGCAGTTATCAATGACTTCCTGTGACATTGGACAGAGAAGTTAGCTGTGACACAGCTACTGCAAAGATAAACATGATGAGAACAGATTGGCAGGAGAGTGACTTCTAATTAAGCAATTGTTTTCATTTGTAAACACACACCTACACACATACAAAGTAATCAGGAAATCAAGCAAAAACAAAAAGGGAGAAACCCCTCCATCATCATGCTAAACCTTATTTTATCTCACTCATGCGTCCCAGGATAGCACTGGACCAAAACTCTGACAATCCACACTACAACTTGTGGACTTCTCACATCCTACTGCTCATTTACCAGCTGATTACAGCCACATGTGGCCACATTAATACTGATGGCCAGGACAGTCCACTAGAAGACCAACAATGCAACAGGGCAAGCTGAACTGGTGGACATCCAATTCCTAACTTAAAGAATGAAGCACAGAAGTTAGTGTGTCAAACCGGCACACACGAAAGCTTCACTCAAATGTGTGTTCAGTTTAGGTAGATCAATACTCCGGATTGTCAGGGCTGAAGTTAAGTAGATTACAAAATGTTTTCCTAAATCAAATTCTGAAGCAGTTTGGCAGCAGTGCATGGTAAGTGCAATTTATCATAACATAAAGACCCATCATGTAAAAGCATCTAATAAAAATGCCTGAGGAGCTTGTGATGGGCTTAGCACGATTTCCATATTGATTTATCTCTACATGGAGAAACTTGGTGATTAAGCCTCTTGAATGCTGTGTACACCAGCGTGGCAGAGCAAAACAGTTTGTGCACATTGTTTGTTTCATTATCAGCGTGTGTTGTCACACTTTTATCTCTGAACTGGCACAGTTCACTCCCGACTGATAATCGCCGGCCTCCCTAAACGGGAGCAACAGAGAGTGAAGGGGTGGGGGGGAGAGTTAAAAGGAAAGTGCAGAGAGATGAGAGAGCTGAAATAGAAAGAAAGTGTGAGAGCAGGTGAAAGGAGGGGGGGGTGGGGGGGCATTTTCTTCTGATGTTGCAGGTAATATGGCCTCCACTGGATCAGCCTCTTCATCAGTGACACACAGTAAATTACAAGTGCTTCAAGCAGCTCAGTGAATTATAGTTCATCACTTGGAAAGGCTTTCCCCCTCACCACCGCGGCCCAGGCGTATCAGATCTGCCGGTTAGAATCCAATTAACACCCTGGCCAGAATCATCTGATTGCATGTGTAAGGGCTGGTATAACTCGTTTATTGCACCCATGTATCTTCTGTCACAAGGTAAATTTGTTGCTGCTACATCAAAGGTCTGAGATACTTTTTTTTATCCCTCCCTCTCACTTTCGCTTGATCCCCCAAACTCAGCTACCTCGCCTTGGGGTTGCATTTCCAACTTCTTTTGCATCACAATGATGAACCGACTGTCCTCGCAATTTAGCAATCTTGTCCTGTAGGTGTTGTAAATGCAAGGGAGGGGGGAAAAAAAAGAGAGGAGGGAAACGGGACATGAAAAAAAAAAACTTGTTTTCTGGTTACAAAAGCAGTAACCAAGGGTGTTTGACTAAAAATGTGCTGACGTTCTTTTCTCTCCTCTTTCTTTCTTAGAGTCAACAGAAGTTTTCCTCATGAATAACATATTATTTTCCCCCACTTTTTACCCTCTACTGTGATGATTTTTCCCCCCTCTATTTTCAGATCCAACCAGAGGGGATGCAGCAGAAAGATATATTCATAAATGTAAATGCGAACTAGCATCCTTTCGCCATGCACACTGGAGTCAGCTAACCTAAACCCGGTATGTGCCGAAGCCCTTTTCCTTGCATTTATGTGTGACTGTATGCATGTTCTGGATGAGAGCCAATACGCAGAAGTGTGCTGCCATTGAGAAGATATTGGCTCGCTGCTGGAAATGTGCGGAGTTGACCTTTTAAAGTGTGACACTTCCTCAGATGGCCCACTGCTCACAGTCAGTTTGACCGGCCTGAGCAGAAAGCTGCAACTACACAGAAAATTCAACTAAAACAAAATCCTTCACGATCTGTAAGATTTATTTTTTCAATACCTTGGGTTGAACACTGCGCAGACTAAACTGTAGGTTAGGAGACTTGTAAAAATGTATTCAGAGTTTAGTAGTGAGAAAAGGCACGGATGCATCACTTGGTTGAGGAAAGTTTTTTTCAGGTCAGGGTGTGTTTACACTGTCAAGCATCAAAAGTTGGTATCTCCCTGAGATGCAACTGTCAGGGGACTAATTGGTAAAAACAATCCCTCAAAATTGTGAGAAAATAGCAGGAAAATATTTGAATTTTCTCTTGAGGAACTAAACTTTCAGTATTTGTGTGAATTGTGTGGCCACATCTTAAGCTGCCAGAAAATCACAACTTATTTTCTTTGGAACGGCTTATAAAACTACATTATTGGCCATGCACATTTTTTTGTTGTGCACTTCAACAGCCACCTCCACGTTTATGATTTAATCAGCTAGAGTACACCGTAGAAACAAAGAAAGGCAGATCTGGAACAGTTTTTGAATTTTTATGTGTCTGTTCTACAACTTAACCAACAGAGTGATGTGCTAAAAGATATGCTAATATTTTTGAAAGTATATAATCAAAAGTTATTCTATTCCTTGTAATGTACACAAAGTCAAGGTTTTCAATCTAAAATTCCAACTGTCCCCACATGTTTGTTTGAGCGCAGGGTTTTCTGAAGGTGCGTTATGTACGTGCGAGCACGAGCGAAACAACTGTCAGATTCACAGGCCTCTCTAATCCTCTCCGCCTTTCCTTGTCCGCATTTCTTTATTTGTATTGCAAATGTCAATGTATAAATGTCTTTCGAGGGGAAGGCGGGAGGGGAGGTAATGCCATGAAGAAGAAGAGAGATGAGCAGAGGAAAAAGAAGCAGAGACAAGAGGGTGTTGTGTGCCTTGGGAGAGCCATGTAAGCAGCATGGCGGGGACAGGAGGATTTACAGGAAGAAATAGGTGTTTATTGAGTGCTCCCGTGGGCTTACTGCGTAATAATAGACCTGTCACATTACGCAAATGTGGAGAAACAGCTTGTGTGCGTGTGTTTGTGGGACTGTTGTTTTCTGTATTCTGCACGCACGCGCACCATGAATGCCAGAGCTGCCTGCCTCCGCATCATCAACTCTCGAGAAGCAGCAACGAGCAAGCGGATAGAATTAGTCGGGCAAGAGCCTTTAGCTGCTAATATGAGTAATTAAAACTGCAAGCTGAGACACTTAGATGCTTGTGTACTAAATAATTTACATGCCATGATCTATGGATCATTTCTCGCTTCTAAATACCAAATACAGCGACTAGAGAAGAGGGACTACTCGCAGAGGATTTAGCAGCATCTCTGCCATAAGCAGGATGTCATGGTTATAATAATCCCTTTCTCACTTTCTGGAGCACTAATCACACAAGTAGATCAATCCAAGTGATTCCTCGGGTGGAAAATATGTAGCTTGATTGCCACTGACTCTTATCTAGCTGTTCGGCTAATAAAATATTGCACTGTAGCACCCATTGTGGCCTTATAATCCAAGTAAATAACACAGCTTTATTGGGTAAACCCCCCGCAAGACAAAAACAAGAAGAAAAAAAAAACATGGCTCTGATAAAAACAGAAAGACATTTTAATCAAGTAAAACTTTCTCCTGCTTTGATATTTGCACAATGGGGTATTACAGGCAAAATGTCACCTGAAATGAAAGAATCATGGGTGCATATTCTGCTTGTTCAACCGATTCTGAACGAGAATGTAACAAGCAGTGATGGTGCAACATTCAAGAGAACCAGTAGTGGCTTTTTGTACAGTGTGACACTGAGACTTTTTGGAATAAAGAGGTGAGGATGTTCAAAGCTGGATCCAAAAATGGATTAGTTGGGTCCTGATGATGGACAGATCGGCAGACCATCTGATTTGTATTGATTCATATCATCACATAGACTAGGATAGAGTAAGCAAATATATATATATATATATATGCGATATTTACCATGTGCAGGAGTTGTTAAAGCTAAGGACTTGGACATGGGCTGACAGTTATCAAGCAATTACACATCTCTCAGCCATTATTTTTCCTAAGGCCATTGAATTGAACTTGGTGACTATACAGGCATTTGTACATCAGGACCCCATTTGTCTGAATCTACACACTTTGGCTCACAAAACCTCAAACAGAGCAACAGCAATCAGATGAGGAGAGCGAACGATTATCCAACAAAAACCAAAGCCAAAACAAACATAAGCACTTAAAAAAAGTACAATTTGGATGCCATTGCGTGTGAAAATAATATTAACACTTTTTATGAGTCTGAGCTGAAATATTTAAGAAAAAAAGTATGACAGTCTTCTGCAACCTTATCTCTTTGCCGGAGCGTAATTAGATACATGGGGGTGTGACTCCAATTGAAGGTGTCGCCATTGTTAGACACTGTGAAAATATCAACGGGTGAGGTTAACGCCAATTTCTCTGTCATTAATGAAATGCACAGAGCTCCTAATGAGGTAAACCACTGCTCCTTGATAGTACTTATTAACCGAGTGGAGGGCACAAACTCCCACACTTCAATTTCAAACGACTAAAAATAAATTAGATTAAAAAAATAAAATAAAAACACAGCAGATGTCAAGGGGCCTTACATAATTTGAAGTGGGAGTGGGAGGGACTAACTGTCTTGTTGATATAAACGAGGAGGCTGAGAAGACACTGGTGTGAGAAATATCTTAACACCAGGAAGAAAGTGGGAGTGTGAAACTATGTGGCTGCATATGTGACCTTTTCCAAATCACTGACAACAGAAATAGACAACTCTACGAATCAATAAGGTAAATTAGCATTAAAGAAGGAGATGACAGGTAGTTGCAACTAGCTGTGTAACCTACTCCATGACAAATAATAATATGAGTGATATTCTGTTTTATAGTTATCAACAGTTAGTACCTTAGTAGCTGTGACATCAGTCATGAAACCAGGAGTGTGGAAAACGGGCAAAAGTCAAGGCTAGGCTAATAGCTAGCTAAATGAAAAATACTTATTTTTTGCTTGGATAAGAGTTTTCACAGCTGATAATGTTCTAAATATTAATAACTATTAGATAGAACATCACTTTAAAGTTAACTGGACTGTCCCTTTAACATCTAAGTTTCAAAACATCATTTTGCACCACAGCATGAATAATTGAAAGTGGGGTGGTTAAAACTTTTCATGCTTCTGAGCGATACTTCCAAGGGACTGACTTGTCCATCTTTACCATTCCAATGACAGGTCTGTGGATTGCATGCACAAACCAAACACACTTTGTGGAACAGAGGAAATCTTTTCGGTGGAAGATGTATTATGGATGGGACTTAAAGAGATTAGACAGGGAGCTGCTTTACCTGCAGTGGACGCTGCTTGTCCTGGCTCTTTGGAGATTTCAGGCCACTGCCTGGCTGCTGCAATAGTAATTGCCTCGCCGCTTGTAGAGCCTGGGAAGAAGAAAGCACAACACAAAAGACGGTGTGAGAAAACAGAGACTGAAAGGGAGGAGACGGTGAAAAGAAACTAGTAGGTTTCCTGAAGCTGACAGTTAGGATAATTCACAATTCTTTCCACACAGATCATGTGCTTCTGGCTGAAAAATTGATTTATAGAAATGTGTTTAACACAACAGAAGATGTGTTTTAGAAACATTTCATAGAGCTGTGATCAAGGATAAACATCGTTTGTACTGAGCACCCCTGAAGAAGACAAAGGGGGTGGTGGAGAGGGGAGGAAAAAATGAAGGCAGACTAGAATTGACCTGTCTAGTGTGTGCTCAACTGAAATATCCACTTCTTTCTGCAAATTACCACCACATTTGCATATTCATAATATCAATTTGAAGTAGAGGCAGCACCATGTGAAGTGTCCCTGGGAGCTGTAATTAAAGTTGACAAAATCAACATCAGATTACATTTGGACTGAATTAACAAGCAGTCTGGGTTTTACACTATGCATTAAGGGTGCTTATGAGCAGAGGATAGGAGATAGATAGAGAGATTAATAGACGGGTAGGAAAAGGCAGACCTTTTTCTGTCTGATGAAATTAGTTTGCAGCTGTTTACACACATCGAGAAAGATTTCAGAGTTTGAGTTGGTAAATTCCAAATCTTCTCATCAATCCATGTTGAAGTGTTTGTCGGACAACAATTTGAGTAGAATCAAAGAAGTTGGGATGTGCTGTAATTTACTTCTGCAGGGTTTGAGGGGATTACAGCTCCCCGTTTCCGCCTGCCTGTGTGCTCTGTGTGATGAGCAAGTCTTAGCTTAACAAGTACAGTGGCAGCTGGGCTCACAACTTCCCTCTGATTCCTCAAGAACAAGATGAGAGAGTCTGGCTCAAAGGAACGCTGTGCACAGGTGCTCCACACAACAGAATAACTTGTACTGTTCAGGCCCACGAGTAGGAAAATTGGGTGTATGTGCGCACACATACATCCACAACACAACTTCACAGGTGTTTTGTTTTTGATGAAAAAAAAAGGAGAAGGATGAATAGAAAAGGCAATAAAAAATAAAACTCAGGTGCAGAGTGACACTTCCTCAAGAATCAGGGGTGCTCATTTTATTCTGGTGCTTGCCAGTATCCATGACAACAGCAGCTTTGACAGGGCGTGCATATGGCTCAGCTCTACCAGCTGGTGGGAACAATGTTTGAACTAGTACATTGAGAGCCTGAGCAAACAAGAGGAGAAGACAAGAGACAGAGGAAGGCATAAAAACACAGAAAGGAGGAGAGAAAAAGTTGCCATGCCTTAACCCCCTCGGGGAACACATCCATTCCCCCGCTCTGCTGATCAATTATGAAAAGACAGAGCTGGGGAGGTGCCTTGAGAGGTGGAGGTGGTGTTGGGGAGGGGTTTTGTCTGGCTGCTCAGAAGGAGCCAGGGCTTCTGATCTACAGTAAACAAACACATTACACTGGAACTGGGTCCTAACTGCATTGATCCGTCTCCTCTGTAAGAGGAGCCTAGTCGCCACTAGTTTATATATATGTGTATGAGTGTGTGTGTGTGTGTAACGTCACATCTGTAAGCTAAGCCTTGGCTTTGCTTCAGCCCCCGCACATACACAAAAGAACACATCAGCAACACACACGCAAATGTGTACAGTAAGTTTTGTTAAACAAGATGGGAGGGAAATCAAACGTTTTTTTCCCCCCGTTTTCCTGAACATAAAAGACAACATAAACTCCTGGAAAGCAGCCAATCGCTTTGCTAATTAAAACACAGGGCCCAATTAATCTCACCATGATTGGTGAATCAAAGTAATTATAAGGCTTATTGAGTCCTGCACACAGTAGTTAGAGGGGAGGCTGCTTGATGAGTGTGACTCGTGGTAGTTGTCATGGGGAAATGTTTATCCATGTGCGAATCAATAATGACTCACTGCGTTGTACCCAAAGTCAGAAGAGCCGCTCGATATATTGCGCACGGTCAGAGTGCAGAGAAAAAGGTGTTTTTGACTGTCCTTCAGATATCTAAGCCATGGAAATATCCAGGGAGGTGTGTGCATGAGGAGGGGTGAAACAGAGAGATCAACCACAGCAGGCTTATTAGAAAAG
The DNA here is from genome assembly GCA_034783495.1 of Millerichthys robustus. Taxonomy (NCBI): domain Eukaryota; kingdom Metazoa; phylum Chordata; class Actinopteri; order Cyprinodontiformes; family Rivulidae; genus Millerichthys; species Millerichthys robustus. The sequence goes on from JAVKLF010000053.1 coordinate 9,978,821, forward strand.
AAGTCATACTGAGCACTTCTCCAAACATAACACGGACCTTATCAACACCGGACAAAACTTTTCCATGGCGACTTGTCATGTCTCAAACTGTCTGTCACCTCCTCTGTGGAATTGGGGTTAACCATTTTTCTGCTGAGCCTGTGATGGTGTGGAAGGTAAGGAGGGGAGGGAGTCGGGGGGGAGGATAAAAAGTTCTATCCCTTCACTTTTACCCGCTCGGAGTATTCAACCATTACAGTAAAAAGCACCAATTTGCGCCACCCACTTTTCACGCCGCATAGATGGTGGAGCGAAAGCCCATCTGAAAGCCCAAAAAGCTGCAACTACCTAGGAAAAGTCATCAAAAGTTTTGCTGAAGGGCTGCCAGAATGGACAAAAACACAAGCGAGAGCAGATGCACCATCTACTTAACCTGGGTTGCTATGCACAAAAAAATGACATTCCCAGTCTATTAATTTACACATTGTATAAACAGCACAATGTGACACATTCTTAGAATGAGAGCCCAAGCCAGACAGAGGCCCTGCTATATAAATAACAAGGCACTCAGAGGCATATTTGATGTTGATATCCATCACTGAGGCTGGAAAGGGGGGGGGGCACAGGGAAGGAAAATAACACAGAGCAACCGAGACCGCGACACAGGGATTCTTATGAAAATAAGATTCAGCCCAAATGGATCTGGTGTAATTGGTTTCAGATAGTGAGGTCGGGAGAAAGACGATACAGGCAACTATTATGCGAAACGGACTGAGAAACAAGAATGTTTACACAGGCATTCCTTTCCTACATTAATAGCCATGCAGAGATCACTAGAGAGGGCAAAAAGGAGAGAGTGAGAAGAGGCTGACAGAAGAAGAGGGAGAGGGAACAGGAAAGAAAAACCACCTTCACCCCCCCGCTATCCCCCTCCCAATCTACTTTCTTGCTTCTATACACAACTGTAATTCCACACGGAAGATGGTAATAAGCAACACCTACCACAATGCACCTTTGTAAGGAGCATGCAAAAACACTTAAACAAGCATGAAATACATTAGTGGGAACTTCATAACTGGGCCAAACCATTACAAATCTCCAGATTGCTTATTGCATGTGGTGCTTCTGCTGGTGAAATAAGCCATAGATAAAGAATGTCACTCTTTCAAATCCACATGGAGACACCACAATATTCAGCCATGACATTGGCACTGGGTGTATTTGAGGGGCTGTGACATTGTGTTTGGACAGTGCAGATCACTTCCTGGCTCAAATCACATTGGGAGCTGTTGTTATTAAGGGATTTAGCTGATATTGGGATGATGACACAGGCATGTAATAATCTGCCCCCAACAGGTACTTCCTGACAGGATGCTGCCTCTCTGTTGCAGAAAATAGCTGTAAACACGGCGCCAGTTGTTGATCAGTAAGAAGCAGACCTGCAACACTCTAACATGGTTTATCTCAACTGTGCTGAACAGATGTTTAGTGTGTACGCATGTTGCTCCTGTTCACAACACTAAGCTGTCGGCCAGAACAACTCCAGACAAGCTGACAGCTCTGACAACTACCACACACCACATGTACACAATTGATGCATAAGCACATATATGTACACACTGCACTGCATCACTGAGCTTATATCTCTTTGCTTCCAGGAAAAATATTCTGAAAGAAGGGACTAAGGAATAAATGTGTGTTTTTTATCAATCACATAGTCTCAGGCCGTGGAAAACAAGACAAAAAAACAGTTTAAGCTGAACAAACACGGCTGATTGGATCGAGGCTGCAGGCTTGTTGGCAGGAAAGATATGCGCTCACACTCCACACCAAAATATTTACACCTTATCTCCTTATGTTACTGGATTCGGGGCAGATGGATGGAGGGATACAGAAATGGAGGTGCTGGCTAGAGAGAATAAACAAATCAGAAGAGAAGATAGCGGGACAAGATGTCCTATGCAAAATCTGAATGAAAAAGAAGGGGCTTGAGTGAGTGAAAGCCAGAAAAGTGCCACAAGTAACCAATCCACATAAATGAAAAGACTCTTATCCTTTAATAAAGGTCAGAGTTGCCAATGGCACTCCACCATAGCAGTTTAATCTTGTTTCCACAATGCAAAAGCATCAGTCATGTCTCCATGGATTAATACTAAACAAGTTGCAGTTTTCTGATGTACATTACAAAAAAAGGCACATCATGTTGCAAACTCACAGTTTGACCAAATGCACACTGCAGGAAAAAATGTGCAACCTCAATAATGTCAGAAAAAGTTCTAGCAAAGGATTTGGGTGATTTTTCGAATAATGTCTCTGTGAAACAGAACAGGAAACAAAGTAGAGAGGAAAAAAGGAATTTGGAAAGTATGCAGGAGTAATGAGCATTTTAATGTATGACTCAATAAATCAATAGTCCACGGAGAATCTGCCTGGGTCTCAGGACAGAGGTAGAAATTTCCAGCAGAACAATGGGCTTCTGTGAACCTCTGCCTTCATATTTTCAGCCACTTCAGCTCCATCTCTCTCTACATACACAGCACTTGAGCTAAAAATATAAGGAAACTTTGTGTTATGCTAATTTGCTTTGTTGGACTTTTTCGGTCTTTTATGAAGAAATCGTGCAACACTTCACCATCTAAACTGTACAACCCGTTCCCCTCCTCTTGTTCCCTCCCCGACTCTCCCCACATCACAATATTCATTTCTTTTCTTTCCTACCCTTCTCTCCCACCTATCGCACCTCTTGTTTATTGATTCTCTAGATTAAGAATTCCGAGGGTGACGGATTGTAACACACAAGCATCAAATTATTTTGGGGTGTGCTTATTTGCTTTTCCCTTGCATCTATTTGGCCTGTGTCTGTAGACAATTATGCCTACCCAGCCCCAGACTCAGGTGCTAATAATGAAGGACAAATAGAATCGTATGTGTAAACTTCTCCCACTGATGAAAATTTATATTAACTTTCTACCACAGTAAACAGAGCTGCATAGCTACACCGTCCCTGGAGGACTGATGAGATGAATTTGCTGGCTCCTGCCCCAGGAAGAAAGCTTGTGTAAGAGAGAAGAGTGCTGCCGGTAAGAGGGACTCAGAGGTGCCTAACTCCATTGTGTAACCTCGCACTTTTTTTCTCCTCTCTTTCTCTTTAACAAAGACAAAATGTGGGTCTTTGGGTTTTGCTGATGGTGGATCAGAATTGTGTGTCTAAGAGTTGAATACACACCAATATGTATATGTCTTCTGAGACACTTGACAGGCAGAGCCAGTAATAACAAAGAGCAAAGCCTGTTGTTTTTCACTTCAACCACTGACATTTACTAACATCTAAGCCCCCACAATTGTCACCATGGATATTCTGTGCAAATATACATCAGTTAAAACAGAGGAGAACAATGTTTTTTCGGCTTTCAACCGGCTGAACTGGAGCCAAAATCAAAACTCTCCACTTCTTTTCTTACATTATTAATGCTTTTACCATAAACCTGACTTTAATCATTTAGAATTTTTAAAGACTTAGCCTATAAATCCTTGCAAATTTGCAAAAAGACATTCAGAAATTGTTTGCAAAACTGAAATACACTGTTTCAAGTTTAATGAATGCCATTTAGATCTGCACAACATATAAATGAAGTTTCAACTTTTTCTTCATTTTTCACTATTTTTCGAGTGCTTTTAGTCCAGTAGATTTTTATACAACTTTCCTAACAAATGCAAAAGCAGCCTACTGTTTCTGTTCTTTCATCTACCTATCTATTGGCAGAATGCATATTTATTAGTGCTTTATCACAAAGTCAGCTGAAAGTAAATCAGGACACACATTTTTGTTGAAATGAATAATTTCAATAGGAGATGCATTTTCTGTAAAAACAGTTGGAAAAAAAAATAGGTTCAATTTTTACAAATATTTTTTCTGAACTTTTAGAGAATATGACTCTTTTGCTCCTCAGTTACAGGAAAACTTAAGTCATGTAGCTGGATGAATGACTAATAAGAAAGGTTGCATGCAGGTCATCAACATAAAAAAGGTGCCGGTTCCAGTGGAAAAACTCCTAAAATGTAAAAAATAACAACTTTAGTTTTCTCTACGTTTAAACCAATTTGTCTGACATGCCGTAAGAAGCTTTTCTGAGAGATAACAATTACTTATCTCAGATAATCACAAACAAATTTGTGATTTTAATAAAGCTTGTTTGTTAACTAAACACTATAAAAGCTCACACTCTTAAAAAAAACTAAAGCTCCAGGGCAATTGGCAAGCTGATTACGACAAAAAGACAATCAAAACAAATGGAGGCAGCTAAAAATAAATTGTGTTGACACAAAAGCGCTCATAAAAAACAATCCAATCCAATGTAAGTAAACTGCCTTTAAGTGCCTTCATTTTCTTTTAAATTAAATAATGTCTGTTACCCAGCTTTATCTTTATACTGTTTGGAAAGGGGGCAGACAGCATGCAGAAAACTTCCTTTTAAGCTCCGACTGTGCACCATCATACGCGAGCCGAGCTTGCATGTTGATTGAGTTCTTCTTCATCTGACCCCGTCTTGGGGGCTTCTGCTGCTGCGGGTCAATAGTACGAGTGTCTGTCTGTCTCATCCTGCAGAGCTCAGGTTAAGTGTTGAGTCTAAGTGTTACCCTCTTCGTGCAGTCGATGAGTGAGAGAGCACTATGACCTGAGCTGTAAGTGAACTCACCTCGGTCATAGATGTGGCAATATTTGTTTTTTTTCTAGCCTGATCACTTTCTACCCCCTTCTACTTGGAGACTGAAAATAAATTGGGATGTAAAGGTTTTATATTTAAAAACCATGACTTGTCTACATTATCTGTTGTACAAATAAGAGAATCTTTCTTTTCTTAACTCTATCAAGTGAAAAGATAGGATTTGTTTGCAGTTCTATTTTCTGCCAGAAGAGGAGGCTTTCAACAGCGATTAGTTACTTTAACATATTTATGAATGTTATCTGCTCTTATCAATTAGGATTGTTTTCCACTGAGTATGACGTATCTTTCAATAAATGTCTCATTTCTACGAAAGAACAGCTCAACAAACAGCCACAGCTTCAGCTGCTGGAAAATGGATCACAGTTATTCCACCTCTCCTCTCAGCCTCGTTGCTTATGTAACACCTGTGTTTTCATGTCCTTCTCCTTATCCGATCCCTCCATCCACTCTGCTTTGTATCACGGTGGTCGTCTTGTGAATATTCCAATTACGGCGATGTGTGTTTGACCTTTAAGCGAGCAGGAGAAGATACAGTTATCTACCTTCTTCTGTGACACCCAGAGTCTGTCAATCAGCAGTCAACCCCCACCGCCGCTTCCCCACAACACCACCACCACAGGCTACTCAACTGAGCTCTAGTGACACGAGCGTGTTTGTCACCGACAAAGAGACTGTGACCAAAGTGAGGTAGAAACAAAGACAGCATTTCAGTGCTAAAAAAAGTGTTGATTAAATGGGGTTTAAACACAAATACACAAACCATACCAACTGGCACACACACATAAATGAAAGAGATGTTAAACACATTTTTTTCTTCCTTTAATCTTCATCCAGCCTGACTGCGCCTTACTTCCATAAACAAAGAGTTTTTCCAACAGCATCCCATATCACGCTTCTAAGAACAAGCAAGCGTGAGCAGAATCATACTTCTTTGGTTTCATTCGTGCACCCGCCCTTTTCCAAAAGGCTAATCTACATCTTTCATTGAATCAAGGATGGAAATTCACAAGAAATGCTTCTTTTTCAATTTCATGCTGAAGTAGCTCAAGTTAGTGGATGTAATTTCTCCTAACAAGAAAATTCATCACTCTGTCGAACTCTTAGACCAGCTTTGTGAGAAAAAGGCCGTGTTTTTTTGTTTTTTTTTTACTTTGGGTTTTGATAAATGTGCCAAAAGCATGATCACTCTCTTCACAGCACTCCATACAAGGACAGAACAATTACAGTCGTTATGAAAAAAATAAGCTATGGTTAAAATTTGCATGAAAGATTAATGACATACAATTTAGGACTTTGATATAGACATTACTAAATGAAGAATCTTAGCGGATGGGTGTTCTTTCATACATATTGCAAAATCAAAACACTGAGGTCTAAATTGTGATGGTTTGAAGTCAAAGAAAAAACATTTGAAATTTGGTATTTTTGTAAGAAACTCTCTCCTTGCATTTTTTTTAAAAACCTGGGCGAGCAAAGTCGTATTTCCTCGCTGTGACAGAAATTCCAAAGGAGACTAACGATGCAAGAACTCCTACAAATCCATTTGAAGTTTTGTGCAAATTAGGATTATCGGGTTCACGGTGAATTGGATGATGAAGTCCAAACAGGTGAAAAGGAATGCATGAAGAATAGTTAACATGGAAACAATACCACGCTTGGCCAAGCCACCGGGTCAATGTATATTTATCATGTAAACTTCTGATAAATGCATATGCAGAAACAATCAAATCTCTGGGTTTCCATTGGAAGATTTTTTTTTGCACATTGGATTCAAGCGTGAAACCAATATCAGCTTAGTGTCTACTCAAGCTTGAAGTGCCACACAGAGCCCGCAAAGCGTGTTCTGCATATGCTCATGGGCGTTGTTTTTATCAGGGTGGAACAAGCAGCTTTCCAGTGCTATCGCTGATCAATTCGTGCGAGTTAAATCTCCCGTGTGGGGTAAATAAGCAGCAGTTATGTCTTGATGAGGAATGGCAGACTGTTGGAGTGAGAATATAGGTTGAGAGAGGCGGGCCAGTCTATCTCTGCTGCAATGGATGCCTAGTGTCACTTCCATCATTAACCTCAGACTTGAGTATTCTCTGCATCTGTTCAAAACAAATGCTCTGTTTACTCTTCAAAAGAACTCAATTTTCCAGACTTTACACATGCCGGGCTGTTTACGATACTTCCACACTTTGAGAAATAGAACAAATAATGTCTGACAATATTAAAAGATAGCAGTCCACCAGAAGGAACCAGACATTGGCTGATAAACTAAAACACCCGGCAGCTTTAGCTCCAAAGCCTGCAGTGAAGAATGCCAAAGCCAGCACTAAGTGACATGTCAGCGAGTTTGTCTGTTTGAAGCGTTCAATTCCCCCTGGCCTGAGCTTATTTACTGCATTTGTATGAAAAGCTGTGAAGAGGAGAGGGCTGAGACCCAGTCTGCCTCTCTTACATATGTATACGGTGTTTGGAGGCAATGCGTAAAGAGCAACTCTCCTTGCGGACGGGTAATGTTACAACTACAAACAACCTGGGAGAAGGTTGGAGCCATAAATACATTTAAAAATAGGTCAGGGATGAAGGTAATCAGAGCAGCAAAGAGTGTTAATATGTGCAACAACCCTAAAAAAAAAAAGAAAAAGCTACGATACCTGGAATCTGTTAGCAGAGATTCAGGGTGCATTAATGAAAAAAAAAACCTGTGACATTAAAGATGCTCCTTCCTTTTGCTAGTCATCTTCTTAACCAGATTTACAGTCATTTTAATATTAGTTAGAGAAGTGGAAGAAGAGTACACACAACAAACCACCGGGCATGCGTTTCAGACTCTGATTTGTTACTATTCATGACTAAAGCAGAAAGGAACTGTAATACTAGACATGCTTGTTAAATTCACAACACTCCAAAGCTGCCTTCTAGCAAATCCTGTCTTTTGGTTGTCAGCTTAAGACACCCCAGCATATGCATATGTAAGATTTTTAAGCTCTGTTAAATGGATAGCGGTGTCGTGGCCTATCAAATGACTATAAGCCACTTGCCTTTTTTGGGAAGGAAAGAGAAACATTTAGAGAGAACGCAGGCAGCAATGCGTTACCTTTTATGAATTGGAAAGCACCCACCAAATAAGTTTTTTGCCTCATTTTTTCCCCTGTACTTCAAATTAGACTAAAACAGAAGCATCTACATGTCTGTTTCCAGCTTGGATGTGTCAGTAACACCCTGTCCAAGTATATTAATGACTGTTTAAGCTGGTGACAGGGGAGTGGCAACAAACAATGACAGAATGCCTGTTATGGATGATGCACCTCCAAGTCAGTTCGCGAATAAATTGTTGTGAAGTGTACTTAGGCGAAGCAATTGCACAGCCCTCTCAGAGAATGTGCAGTGTGTATATGTGTGTCTTTATGCATGTGCTTTTTGTGAGTGGACGTATGGATCCAGTGCCATTTATTTCCCAGAGCTGGACCAGGGCGGTTAGTGAGGCGTGAAAGGAAATGAGTTGTGAAGTGGCCATTGATCCTGGCCTGCACTAGGTTAGCTCGAAACAGCAAGATTATTGGCCACAGTATGTGCAACTCAATGACTGCCTCTTATTTACACAAAGGTGGTTAACCCTGACCGGGACATTTATCACTGAGATACTGCACTGGGACAAAAGGGGAAGACAAAGGCAAAAAAAACACAGTCTAGTTAAAGGCCTAGCATTTCTTGAAGGAATGCATATCACCCGCAGCCTCCAGAGAAAGGAGAAGAAATGAAGTTATAATCACTTAGGGTCCCAACCTTGAAAATGA
>JAVKLF010000053.1:9996983-10019603 GCA_034783495.1 Millerichthys robustus
GGGTGGGGGGTGGGGGGGAGACTGGCACAATGTGACATCCAATCCGGTGATGAATCTCAGCATAAGAAACTCAAGGCTGCAGCCGAGATCAGCCGGCTAATAAGTATTCAAATTAGGCATAAATTTTACATGCCCAATGTTTAAAATATTCAGAGAAAGACTGTCTGATTGCCTTTACTACGATTTTATGAACATTCTAATGGAGCTCTCATTTTTTTGCGCTTTCTTTCTCAGACCGGCGAGGGATGTTCGAAGAACTTGGAAGATATATGAGACGAAGAAATAACGACTTTTAATAACAGCTGAATAAAATGCAAACCACCATTAAAATCCAGGAGAAAATTGCTTTGAGATGATTATCAAACTAATATCTTACGCTTTTACATTTGATTAGTTATTTATAAAAAGGAATGTCTTGCAAAGAAAAAGGTAAAATTAAAAGAAAACATCAACAAAATCATGTAATAAGAAATAATGATAAATAAATAAAATCCCCCTGCCCAGTTAACCTCAATGCTATAATCTCCAAAATAAAAATCGGTGCAAAATGGCTCACTGCAACATCCTGATAATGCAGATATATGCAAAGCATATTCGCAGAGATCAGATGGTGCTTTAACCTTAATGACAGCAGTGAGATAAATTAATTAGCCGTCTAAAGGCGGGATTCAAATCTGCCAATTAGAATGTCAATTAGAAACACAGCCAGGCTGCGGTGATGAGCGGGCAACCAAGCTGCGGCTCTGAATGTGGGGGTGATGGAACTGTCACAGCCAGGGAGACACACGCTCATGCAATACTCCAGAGAGAGACGGATAGTGACAATACTCAGCACCTGAGGGTGTGACTGTGTGAAGCCAGTGTCTACATTTGCGTTGGCCCACCACAGATCTGCCCGATCTCCCTCTCCCTTGAAGGGGGGGTAACAGGCCTCACCCCGGCTCGGCCTGCGCTGAACCAACTGGGTCGGAAAGAGTCACAGTTACGATATCTGCCAGGGCCTCTGGTCAGAGCTGTGGTGTTGCAGGCAGTTTCCAGTGCTTCATCAGTGAAGCTGTCAGCTTGCCAACACGTGTGTTTTACATCCAGAAATTGTCAGTGTCCTGCATTTCAGCACACTCGCTATTTGATGCCATTTCTTCAAGCCATAATCTTCCAATGAGGGTGAACCTAGACCACTTATTATCACGATCGGAAGCAGAGAGGAAGCCTGTTATTACCTGGTAATACTCTGCTTACGCTGCGGACGTATCGCTCAGGGAAGGAAGATGATAGTGATACAGAGCATTTAGGATATGTGGTGGTGTAAAGATTGCAAAGAGAAGGAGATGGTGAACAATCGCAGATGGCTTTACTGTTTTAATGGCAGCAAGTTCAATGAAAAAAAAAAAGAATTTCCACATGAAGCAAAGAGCGAAACTTTATTTGCAAAGCTTTAAAGCAGAAGCCGATTTGTCTCTTTCCTTGTGTGACCATACAGCTACTTGCTATTCCTCTTCAGCTTGTGCAAATATTTACTCTTAAATCTTGCAAATCCATCTGTTTCATCAAGAATCAGAAAGAAGGGTCCCGGTGAGATGTTTGGCCCTGACGTTAGGAGAATATTTCTCCTTTTCCTCTAAGAGGTGACACAACAAAGGTGCAAGGGGAAAAACCAAGCCTTTCTTCAACACACACACACACCTATCATTAAAGGGGAAAGAAGCAGCCCTCCATCTTTGTTTGCGAGCTCTAAAAGCCCTTAATGTAGCCTCATTACCTGGCCTGTCTCCCGCTCTATCATGTGCAGTAAACACACACTATGACACCGGCCATCCATCTAGAGGGAACGCACAGCTGTCTGCCTCGGGTACACCGAGGAATTTAACACACGATACACTGTTAACACACTGCTGCCCTGACACTGGCTTCATCTCTGTGTCATCCATTTTCAGAGTGAGAAGCTTCTCCACCGCGTCTGTCTGAAACACTGATCCATTTCCTCATTCTATATGCATGAGTTGCAAAAAATATTTTCATCAGGATGACACAAAAGAAAGAAGAAAAAAAATAGAAAAAGTTAGCGTAAACCTCTGATCCCAGACGTACGTTCATTATCAGCTCACATTTCACGTGGCAGGGCTAGAAATCTTTACGTTTGTGGGATCAAACTAATAATAAAAAAATAATAATAATAGAAATTACATTTCACAGTCTGCTGAGTCCTCACAGCTCTCTGATCAGGTCGAGATATGGTTACCATTTAAAATAATCACAGATTCTGTGCTTGAGTGAAATTAATTCATCATTGCCATAAGTTACTATGCATACAAAATAAAGAAGTAACTGTGCAAGGGTAAAAGCTTGCAGATTTAAGACTTAAAATTGCTCAATAAATCAAAATGCCATGTGTGTGCCGGCAAAAAAGAACGTTGCTTGACAAAAATGTAAATTAAATTGATCCAAAATAACAATTCAGAGCAAAAACTTGAAAAATCTTCATAAAAAGTATAAAAAACATTTAGCAGAGGTTGTGTAGACACGTAACTGTCTTTTTAATTAGGATTATTTGTTTGTATATAAGTGTGATTTCAGCACATCAGAAGCAGTTCATTTCAGAATTCCATAGAGAATTTAGAGTAGAAGTAAGAAATGGAAAAGAACGATCATTTGGAAGGAAACATACAAAAAAATAAAAAATAAAAAGCCAATCCACCAGATTAAATAAAGCAAGTCAGGCTGTCATGACTTAGAATAAAAAGCTTCCTTTTGGTGCTAAAGGAGTACCATGAAAAAGCATTAATGACTGCTCCTTATAAACCTGTGTATGGTAATGGTTTCTGCTCATAGATAGAGGAATTTCAAAAGTGCTTCACCGGTGAATAAAGATTGCTTTGGAAGAAGAAGAAAAAAAAAGAGGGCTGAAGAAATCATATTTACAAAATCAAGAGTGGGGCCAAATGAAAAGAGATGAATATGAATAATGGACTTTGCTTCTTTTTTATGTCAGATTAACATTATTCAAAGCAACAGAATCAAATGTGGTTATCTCCTGTCCAATGAGCCCTACACTGAGAGAACCTCAGTCGGATTTCAATTCTTCATTTGAGCCGACAATAAATTGTAACTCTGTGATAGGAGACATTCAGTCAAGAATGTTCAGAACTTAATTCTTTTCTATTTACAATAAGGAGATGAGACAGAATAAGATAAAAGACAGACTATTTGCCACAGTGTGCAAGTGTCCCTGAATGGGTGTGCGAGGATGTGACGGAGACAGTGTTCGAGGAGAACAGAAAGGGAAAGGAAACGACAAAGAAAAAGCAGAGGAATGTGTGTAAAAGCACATGTTCAATTGTACAGTCTGCACAATGTCTTTTTTTAGAATCAAATATAAGTGGCACTTATGTATAGTTTGCATGATACAGAGTTGGCGTAAATTATTGTTAGATAAATTTAGCAGTTCTGGAACATAGTGAAAAAGGGGGCAAACATCAAATATTCAATTTAAAAAAAAATAAGAAAATACAGCTGTTCAATGAAATTCAATTTTTCTTTCTCAACAAATACTGTGGAGAAGCACAACCCTCACGGTAAAAAGAGGAGAGGAAAAAAAGAAGAGGAGAGAAAGTAGTTTTCTCCTGCATTTTGGCTCATCCCATATCATTTACATGTTGAGGCAGGAGGCATCGCTGCCACCGCGGTCGAGCGAGGCGGTGACGAAAGCCGACCAGTCGGCTCCTATTTGCATATTTGCCAATTCCGTTAATTAACTCGGCCCACCTAATCAGGGCTAATTGACCTATAAAAGAGGAGAGGCCTCATTGTCTCATCCAATCATCTTTATCAGGAGTAGAGGAGGTGCGCGATGAACGCAGGGCACTTCCAACCTAACTGTATTTATAGACCTCATGCGTGGAAGTGTTCCACTCAGAAAAGATGTTTCAGTCTGTGAGAGAGGGAGAAAGAGAGCGAGAGGAGAGAAAGGACCGAGCTGCTTTGACATGAAGCGAGACCCGGAGAACAAAAACGAATAAAGAAGAAGAAGAAGTAGTGAACGGACAAAGTCTTTACACCCGTGTGGTTGATTAGAGCAGAGAAAAATCAGAGTGGGAGTTGGATCGTCTGACTCTCCAGTCTTTCCCTGAGCGGGGCACATCCAGCGGACAGGAGCAGGGAGTCAGCCGCGAATTGGGCGCAGCTACACAGACATAGCTCATCGTGACGTTTCCAGTTATTTCTGCTTGATTAGGACCATTATGTCTCCAGCTCTGATTTATGTTGTCATTCCCTCTCTGCAGTCCTGCATCGATAGATCTTAATGAATTGGTAAATAAGGGTGAAGATTGCAGTTGACAACACCGCAACATTTCTCATTCATACCAGACAAGATTTATGTAACCAATTAGAAGCATAAAAGCAGGACGGCGTCTGTTCAGGAGGTGGAAAAAAATATAGATCTTTCTTCAGGAAAATTAGAAAAGCCACGACAAAAAACAGATAATGAGCGGTCTTTAACCTCCGCTCGGTCAAACTGTCAACGTACAAGGTTATGGAATTTTAAATATTTTATTGAGAAAAAACATAAAACCTGTCTGTAACTATTTTACACAATCTGAGACGTGGAGCATTTTAATATAGTTCAAACAACAAAAAAAAAGACTACAGTTTTACAGAAAAAGCTTCATTTAGACCTCAAATTTCCTAAAAAAAATAAAGCTAAAAGTATGAAATAATCCATGACCAGGTGTGTGTGTGTGTTTTGGGGGTCAAACAAACCAATCCTACGTTTAACACTAAACAAAATAATCATTAGCATTTTTTAAAATCAGTCTATATTTCAATTATTAAGTTCTTCCTAATTAGAGTTCTATGAATATGATAGCATGAAAATAAAATCCACTTTGCTTGAAAAAAAATATTCAGATAAAAGTGCTGATCATCAATAGTCAGCGACAGACCAGGAAGACCCATAGGGCAGGAGTGAACAGAGGTGGAAAATTAAAGCGGAGTGATACGGGAGCCAGCTCCTTTCAGCCTCTCTCCCTTCAAGCACATGCAAATGAGGCCGTGCTGCTTAACTGCATCATTTATGTGGATAATAGCGGCATCATCATTACGGGGAACTCAAATTAAATTACATCACAATTAGCATAACAAAGTGATTGGTTAAACTTTCAAAACAAATAACGCCGCTCTGCTAATGAACAGTGTTAATTGGCCAGACAGCATTCTAAATAAAACATGTAGGTAAACATGTGTTTTTATTTAACAATTGTAAAAATTCATTCTCACCATTCACCTTTTTAAAAAAAATTTATTCTACACTAAATGAAGCAAACATGCATAAAAAAATCTAAATGAACACTGCCAGGGGTATTTGTGAGCTAAAATACAAAATGTGCAGCATTTAATTTTATTGTGCTAAAGAACCTATTATATGCCAGACTCTGGAGAACAACGTAAATTATCTGCCTTCAAAATGGAGTTTGGCCAATTCTCCGTGTGAGCTAATCACATAGCTCATTATGCATTAGGGTATTAAATTATGAAGAGGAGTCTCTTTCGCATTCCTGCACAAAGCCCTATGAAATGTTAATAATATGCCAACAATAGCCCAATACCATGGCTTGCACACTCACATCAATATTTAAGTAAACAAATGATCCCACTCGCCTTTGATAAAGATAATTAGTGCTTCAACAATTGTGAATCTCGTGACCTCCTCGCCTTTTCAAACTAAACATATGCTCCTAAGAGTTTGATTTTCTTTTTTTCCTCCTCTACACACACAGAAAAAACAAGTCAAACTTCAAGTAACGCCTTTGCCCTCCCCAAAACACACATCTGCATATGATTAATATTGGACCACAACCAACGCTCCTTTTTTTATCCTCCTGACTTTATTGATCTGTGATTAGCTTAGCAAGCGGGTTGTAACATCTGATCCAGTAGCGCGAGAGCAGAAGAAGAGTTTCACACCCAGGCAGTCACACGATCACTTGTACACACTTACTTGGACGCACACGTGCATGCGCGCAGTCTCTCTCACTCACGCACACACACACGGAGCAATTCATCAACACTAATTAAGCAGCACATTAACAGAGCCCACAGACCAAGGCTGAGCAGTTACACAGTGGGACGAGCAGCGGTGGAGACAGGAGACGCAGCCCGGCAGTAAAACACAACCATTAAACACAGTCAAGAGCCTGCAGCCGACGATGGATGACAGAAGACTGATCGGTGGAGGAATGAATGGATGGATTGAGGGATGGACAGGATGTGTCTAACTTTCCTTTATTTATTTATTTATTTATTTATTTATTTTTACCTGAAGTTGAGGAGTGCCAGGGATCCTGACCAGACAACAGAGAACTCGCCTCAGCCACCAGCGAGGGAGTCTTGCAGCGACGCCCGCAACTCGACTGGTGTCACCGTGTGAAGAGGCAACACTATTTGTGTCATCACTTCAGCCCTGTTTGTGTGGTGGTGGTGTGTGTGTGTGTAGGGGGTAGATAGCATCATAAACAAGCCCCCCCCCCCCTCCACTTTTTGAACCACCAACACCACCTCCTTGCCACCTGCCACCCCAGCCACTGCCCCCGCCCCAGTTTCCCTCCAGCTCGCTTTCCTCCTCCTCTCGCCACCTCACTGTGCCATTCATGCATACTTTAATCACCCTTGCCCTATTAAAAAAAAGAAAGACGAAAAAAAAAGAGAAAAACAGACTTCTTTCTTGACAATTATTCTATCATTTCCAGTTGTCACGGGGGCAATTACGGGGGGTAGGTCAGACATGCAGGCCTGGAAGAAGAGGCTGGAGTTTGGGAGAGAAGGAACAGGGTAGGAAAGGGGCAGCAGAGGGTGTGTGTGTGTGTGTGTGTGTGTGTGCGTGCGTGCGTGCGTGTGTGTGTGTGTGAATGAAACTGCATGAGTGTGTGTGGAAGTGAGTTAGTGTGTGTATGTATTGGGGGATACTGGGTGGGGAGTTAGAAACGGTGGCTTCATTTTCTCTCCACAACGCTTTTGATTGCACCACCATTGCTTCTTTTTTTTTTTTTACCCTAATCAATTTTTATATTTACCCAAAAATGCTATTCATGGATTCTATATCAATATTATTTAAAGATAAAACTAATATTTATTAGATAAATTTTCATATTCTCACAATGTATTTAAAAATAACTTATCTCTCTCTATATATATACAGTATATATATATTGTGGTAAAGTAATAATTGTTAAAATTTGTGTGCAAATATGCAGGAGTGTGTGTCCAGGTGGTGTCTGCATGTGGGTGGGTCCTGTGTGAGACTGAGCGGGTGTGTGTATGTGAGTGTGTGTGAGAGGATCTTCACATGTGGACCGCTGTGACTCGTCGCAGGATGCTTGCCGGCTCTCCGCTCGCCCCTCGGCTGCGTGCTTACCGCCAAGCTTTCGCTGCTCTAAACATGCAGATCAAAATGTGGTTTGTTCCGTCTTTCTTGCACACACACACACACCCACACACTCCGATACAACCTGCCGGACTGGCTTTCTACTTTCCTCTATGTAGTCGCCGCACCGAGATGAGAGGGAGACGGAGAGAGAAGCGGGGCTGAAGGACGCTGCTCAGAGAGGTGCTTTCGCTGAAAAGGTATGTGTGTCTAGCTTTCTATTCGTGCAGGTCACTGCTTTTCTATTCAACCCCGATTGTGTGTAGGTCAAAGTGTGTGTGTGTGTGCGTCTGAATAGGATTAGTGAAGGGCTGAGCAGCAGTCACTTTCCTATACTGTGCTCTACCAGAAGCTAAAGAGTACTTAAAAACAATTAGTAATATCATATCCATGCATTACCAACTTCACCGCTGTCACAAAGCACTGCTGCAGTCCCACAAGTACATGCCCTGAAAACAAAACTTCAAAAAGACAGAATGACCTACCTTTTAAACAATGAGTGAGAAATCCACTCTGCTCCGTAAGAAGCATTTGAAGAAGTTATTCTCAGGAACCTGACGGCATGACTGTGTGTCAAAAAAAATGAAGAGACAGGAAAGGGAAAAAGCCACACCGCAGAAAATAGGATGAAAAGTGTGGGGGGAAAAAATGTAGAGACGAACTAGCTGGCGCTTACTGTCAAAGACATCACCAGAGAAGTATTTACAGCGGTATTTACAGTAAGTGCGAGGGGAGAGCACCTCTGCCTGGTCACGTCTGAAAGACAGTTGCCGTTTCAGTGCTGCCTAATTAAAACAAGTCAGGCAGCCCCGCTGGATTGTTTTGACGCCTGAGGACCAATAGTACACAAAAAAACCAGTGGCTTGATCGGGGGGTAAGGGTGGTGGGATGGGGTGGGGGGTGTTGGAATTGGTAGGGGGAGGGGGCGGAGGGTGGCGAGAGTTGGCAAAGAAATATTGAGAAGGGAGGGTGGGGGGGAGGGGGTAATTCTGGCGGAATCTGAAAGGGGAGGGAGACTACAAAGGTTGAAAACTGCACGGGAAGACCGCCACATGCCGAGTGCACGCAGTTTTCCTTAAACAAAACGCTAATGTGACGCTTGAGACTTCTTTGTCTTGATTGTTTCCCTGCAGTCTGTATTTAAAATGCTTTTGTAATCCTCAAGACATATACAAAAAGAAAAAAACCAAAAAACTTTTTCCACAATGATTTAAAAAGTCTTTAAGAAGATTTTTTAAAAAACAGAGAAGAGCCTAAATCCATATTTTAATGTTTTGTTTATCACTTGAACATTTAGCGGAAAACTGAACCCTAACTATCTTATCTGGGCTCAGATGAGCTGAGTTGACATGTTTTCTCGAAGTGTAAACAATGCACAACAGGCAATGAGATGGAACGTTTAGGGCTAATGTTGTTTGCCAATCCTTTTTGTCAATTTTTATTATTCCCCTCCTCTTTTCCTCTCTCTCCCTCTCTCTCTCTCCCCCTCTCCCTTGCATGCCACAGATGTTTTTCTTAGACGCTCCAACAGACAGGAATCTACTGGCAAGAAGAAAGCTCTGGTCTTCCCCATGAGAGAGGAGTACAAAGCCCCCTGTCTGCACACAGCAGATGTGGAAAGCGAGTCCATCTGCCACCAGCTTGCCGAGCCACTTGAGCCTGAGAGATTGAATACAAGCAGGGAGGTTTATTTCTTTATTTGCCTAAAAAGGTTGGTGTCATGCACATAGAAAAACAGACATTTAAATGAAGCTGAGAATGAAACTTTATTAATTACACAAAGGACATGGCTATATGTTTTTCGAAAAAGTGACGGATTTATTTAGGAAAAAACTGTACCCCCTAACGAGGGGTAAAGACCACTTGAACTCCCAGCTCTGAGCGGTGCACTGGTATGATTTAACGGGCTCTGAATAGCACATTATCTCCACGCCTCCGATGAAGCATATTTCAGCCGTATGATATTATTATTAAGACACAACGCAGACCAATAGATGTAGCGTCTTCATTAGTGTCAACTTGTCTGAGCTCTGAGGCGGAGGAGGGATAAACACTAAACAACTGTGGCAGAGTGAAAGAGTCCGTGAGAGTTGAAGCGAGCGAGAGGGGGGAAATGAGAGAGGGAGATGACAAGAGTGTAAAAGCAAGCAGGAGAGGGAAATGAGACAGCAACGCAGAGAGTCAAAAGGGGCCAACATTAAACAACTGCTGTTAATTGCTCTAAGCATCCACATTATTCCAGTAATTTCTTCCATTTCTCTTTTAGCACTAACGACTTCAGGGTAGAAAGCCTCTTCACAATCCTTTAATAAACTCAGAGTGCCTCGCTGGAAAAGACAAACAAGCGGCCCCCGGCTTTAGAAACATTTACTTCCCTATGTGGGGGTTGACGCTGTGCCCATTTCTTCACATTCTGACAACTGTGTGCCTTCTCCCTTCTGGCATTTGTTCCCTATACGTCTCTTCTTTCTGTGATTTCTTCTGCCAAGGTCAACGGATGCAAGTGGGCCCACCAGCGTCTTGATGAAGTGGCAGCAGGAAGTAGGGGGAGAAAGGCAGGCAGGCGGACGTGTCGTGGGTACAGTGAAGGAGGGGGGTGGTGGCAGCAGCTGGTTACTAACGTTGGTGGGAGAAGTGAGGGAGCGGTGGATCTGAGATGCAGCGCCATGACAACGACAGCAGCGAATGTTGCTTCCCAGTGCAATATTTCCAGCAATTTACTTACACACCTTCTACTACAACTGTTACTTTAACTATCTTTTTTTAGCTAAAGCCTGTAGACTTTGAATAAATATCTTTAATTAAGAACCACATATTTCCTCATTTCTGAATGATCTTGAAACATTCAAAAGCGAAACATAAATGATGAGAAAGGTGCAAAGATATTTAGGATTTATTCAAAGTTTACTAACTGTTATCAAATCCAAAAACCTTCCTTAATTTATATTTTTTTATTGGAGGTTATCCTACGTTAGAGGTCCTCATCCCAAACTAAGTGATGTCACTCCCTTCCTTTTTATCAACAGTAAAAAAAAACAATGTTTCCAAAGAGCAAAACATCCCACATAAATAACGCACACACCACCACCATTCATTATTTAACCACTCAAATGTTCCACAAGCACAATTCATAATCCACAAAGTCCAGCCTACAAATAATAACAAGCCAAACAGGACATAATGGCAGTTCGGTGCTCATTTTTTTGTCCTGGGCAATGTTGATCACACAATATGTTGCTTATGGCCACAAAGCACAGGCCATTATGGACCGGTGATTATATAAGTGGTTGGAAGGCAGCACCATTTTAATATACCGTACTTAAGCACCAGGGTATCCATGGCAACTTGCACTTTCACCGTGAATTCAGAAATCCCTAATGAAATGCCTATTAAGGGATGATAATGACAGTGTCCAAATATATTTGCATATGTGTTTCAGTGGGGGGGGGGGGAGCAGTTATTGAAGACAGAGTGGTCCCTGAACACTGTAATCACGATGATAAACACTGTATGATGATTTTGTTCCATTTACTCTTTGATTTATTTTAAAAATGAAAAAAAAAACACAAGTTTACTATGAAATTAATGAAAAAGCTACAATCAATTATTGAGGGTGTGAACTGAAGCCCTGTTGCCTTCCTCTGGATGTTTCCACATGTGTCTTTCATTTGCAACTTTGGCTGGGCTCCCAACAGGACATCCCTAAGAGAGTGTTTGCTTGACTCAATACCAACAGCCCAGCTGAGGAGTGGAGGGAGGGAGGACACACGCCAGCCCAGCCCGGCCCAGCCCAGCCTCGAGTTCCTATTGAAAATAAACTATTCTGTACTGGGCTCTGAAATATCAACACATACTGGAAGGAGCCACATACAGCACTCAGCGGCATTCCACTGGTGCCTCTTCAAGGCTTAATGATACCTGCACCTCCCCTCCAGCTGCTTCTGCCGACGCCGCTGCTCCACACAGGCGGCAGGTGGGCGGCAAATTAAAGTATACATTACAGCAGAAAAATAAAAGCGATTGAATTGACAGAAGTCAGGCGGTTCAAGCCGACCAGGCCTCTTGAAACGAAGGAGCTGGTAGACTAGCGACAGACACTTCAGGTTAAATTGGCACTCCTCTGCCTCCTCTTATTTTTCCCCACCACCACAGCTGCCCTCGATGCGCAACCCCTTTCTTGAAAAAGAAAAAAGGAGCTTCTCTTCGAAAGCATATTGGAATCAAACAAGTTGCAAAAAATAAACGCTCAACTCAAATGAACACATTTCAACAAGCGAGTGCAGCTCACAGCAGTTTACCTGGTACAGAGCAGACAGATTAGATAAAACAGTTGAGCTTAGAGAACTTTTTTCTTTCCCTACAGTAGCTGGGTTTTTTTTTTTTTTTTTTTTTTGGGGGGGGCGGGAAAGACAACTGCAGTGAATTAAATTCTTAGGGAAAGTACACATGACTTGTATGGTTTCCCCCACCACTACCACCCCTCGTATGTCCCAGGCCTCTTAGATGTCATAATGATGAAAAGACCTCTAAAAACAAGTGGTTCAATAGTCATTTCAGGCTTTTAGAGTTCCTGTTGTGGGTGAATCTGAAACCCATTTATGACAGTGATCTGCAGCGTCTAAGGATCCCACAGCTCTGGCTCTGCCAAAGAGATTATCACTCCCAGAACCGCAGCTACACAGCTGAATGGCAGGCAGACATGCTCCACTGGCAGTCAAAAGAGCACAACACCTGTATTCGCCATGCAACAACTGCTACCTAACATCCAAAGAATCCTGCCGATGTATTTACAAGAAGTAATGACAAATACGTTCATGCTGCATAAAAACATTTACTGTGAATCAGATGATAAGGAGTGTTTGGGGAATAATCTTTAAAAGCTGTTTAGACACTGAAACCTCTTGTTTGTATTGTTGAAAAATAGGTATCATAACCACCAAATTGCCCCACCCTGTAGATATTTAACTAAACACTATTCAACTTCAAACCAATTTCACCTATTAAAAAAGCCCTGATAGAAGTAATTCAGAAAAATGGTATTCCAGTAAAGAATAATAAGTCATTACATAGAAAACCCAAACTCTCATATTCCCCACACCAGGGCTAATTCAAAACTAATTTTTACTAGCCACTAATTTGAGGGCGAAGGGTGCGGGATAGGAATTACATCTGGAGGTAATTGAATGAGTGGAACTGAGCCCAGTGGAGGCTGAGATATCCCCCCTCCCACACACACACTCAGTCACCCCCACCCCCCACCCCACCAACACACACACACAAAAAAGGAGCAAGACAGACAAGACATAGAGGGGAGAAACTATTTAGGTGAGTGGGACTTCCTGAGTAGTGAAACGACAGTTTCCACAAAAATGTTTTCATTGTGCTGTCACCAGACACCGGCTGGAGAGGATATACTGTAGGTGCTGCAGGCACAGGCAGGGAGACGGACAGACACACTGATAAATGAGAGAGGGAGTGAGACTTTTAGGAAATGTGGGACTTTAGATAAGATGCAGGCTTCTCCAGACAGCGGCACTGGTTCAGGATTTAGTAAATATCCAAATATATGCAGTTAAAGGTTGTGTGTTAATTTTGGCTCCACGGTTGGGCCTGCTGTAAAGGCTCAGAGTTTATGAGGAAGTCTTTGTCTCAAGTGACCAGCTACATATGGTCCGCCTAATAAATGGCACAATTTATCACTGAGCTGCAGTTTTCAAAGCACTGAGTAAAGTGTACCCAGCTGTGGCAATTTCACTGAATTCAAACTTTACGACTTTATGCAAAAAAAAAAAAAAAGTTAAAACATCATTTCCAGAAAAATAATCTAAATATGATGAAATCTTCATGTGTGGATCACTGTAGGGAAGATTTTTTTCTCCCCTAAATTTTGTAAAGGACTTCTTTCAGCAGTGGGTTTGAGCTACACCAGTGGTTCCCAAAGTTGGGGTTGGTGTTCCGATATGGGTCGCAAAATATCAAGTTTGGGGTCCTAAGAGGATTTTAAAAAATAATAAATAAATTAAATGCTGCCATGATTGTTATAAGAGTTAAAACATGTTGCAATTATGGAATAAAAAACATTTAATGTTGGTCGTGTCCTCATTTCATTGACGAACTGCAATGATTTCATACTTTAAACAAAGATATTTGGATTCATGTTTCTACTTTTGTTGTTCTGTAGCTGAAACATTTGGGAACTACTGGTTTATACCAGGGCTCTGCAACCTGTGGCCCTTCAGTCTTTTTAAAGTGGATCTTTGTATCTTTTGACCAAAACTAAATCTAAATTGGTTCTAAAAGTTGCAGACCGGTTTTCTACATAAATAAAATTCATGTTTCCAGAAAAGCAAACTTCTCAGAATAGCAACAAAACTGACTTTTTAATAAAAACAACAACTTGGCGGTAAAACATGTACTTAACAGACACAATTTAAAAGAGAAATATTTAGTTGCTTTACTCAACTTTCTCCAAGTTGAAGAATATACAAGAATAAATATCTGAGAAGACTCCACAACTAGCAGATTTATTGGCAAACCAGCACAGAGATTTAAAAAAGTAGAATCCACAAAATATTCAATTCTACGTGCGAGAATAAATCATAGCTCGCCACTTTGTGCCAAACTGGATCAAAGTATCACTGATCAGGCTCAAAGACATAACCATATAGTATAAATTCTGCAAACACTATTGATAAGTTTTAAAAGTAGGAGCTGATTTCAGCTGAACGGATAAATGTGCTTGCTTTGGGGTCAAAACAAATCAATGGTACGAGAACGAGCATCCATGTTGTTATAAGTGAAACATACAACAGCGGATTGTGCTCGTGTGTGTCAGCATCCATGGCCAGGTTGACTTGTGAATCCCCTGTCGATGCAGAGGTCTATATTGGAATTTTGGAGAGACATTTGCTGCCATCAAGGAAACGTCTGCCCTCAGGGGGTTTTGTGCCTGTTTCTTCAAAACAATGCCAGGTTTCAAACTGGATGACAACCATGGGGCTTCACAGACACCCAGAGCCTGAGCTTAACTGTCTTGTCTTGTGTCCAGATCTGTCTCCTATTGAAAATGTTTGGTGCGTCACAGAATAACAGCGAGATGACAGACAGCTGAAATATTGAACTGAACAAGAACTGACACACGTTTCTCTTGTAGAAGTGCAACAAGTAGTTTTCTCAATCCAGAAGAAGGAATAAGAAAGTGTGATGTCAAATAATAGCAAAAATAAACTTTTTAATTTACATGTATTGCTATTCAACTTCTTAAGTGCAATAAAGATGAAACTAAAAGCTTTATAGAAATGGGGTCCAAGTAGGGCTTAAATTCAAAAGATATTTTTGATTACATTGAAAGATCTCCCACCAAAAAAAAAAGAAAGAGAAAATAAAATAAGTTTTGCTCCAAATAGTCACTGCAGGAGGGCATTAACATGTAGAGAAACTTGCCTCAGTATATTTCACACCAGAACCCCCTGCTCTTCACTTAAATCTTTTGACATCCCTTCAACACTAAATGTGTTTTCCAAATGAAAATAAACGGAGTCCGACTGGTTTGAGGCAGTTGTACTCTGGAATATGAGATCAAATAAAGGCTTCTGTGGAGGCTGAAAGAAGAAATGAAATGGCTTCTGAGGGGAGATGTACCAAGTAATAAAATTACTCCTTTATATCTACCTAAACAGCATATGTTCCCCTGGAGTGTGCGAGGACTTCACTTTGGTCAAAGACAAGTATGCAAGTGGCAATTTTTCCCTCAGGGAAGATTCCCTGATACACTTCTTCGAGACTTGGGCGCGCAGCAATTTCCTTGAAAACGAGAAACTATTTCAGCAACAAGTTAAGCGGAACTTTGGAAATTTCACTTTGATGATGTGCTGCCAGAACATTGTCATTGAAAGGTATGTTCCATTAAATTGGAACAGCAAGATTCATGAGCGTATTGCTTTTGAATGAGTTCAAACTGGGGGGCTGAAACGTTCGCCTGAACAGATGCGTTTTTATACCAACAAATGCAGCTTACTAAGAACTGACCATGATGCGCAGCGAACACAAGAAGTCGCTTTTGGGGATGAGAAATGTTTCTACTTTGAACTTTATTAGCTAATCTAGTTATACAAGCTCCATCCTGTTTTGCATTGGTGGAAATTTACAACAAAAGAATGAGTCTCACTACTTAAAATCATGCAATTGATTTGTATTATTAAAAAGCTGGCCACAATAACATTCAGATGGACTTTTTCACTACAGCGGAAAGGTTGTATTAGAGGGAATTTGCAATTGGAGAGAATACATTATAATTCATTATACAGTAGCTATTAAACCTTCCGTAAAAATGCTTTAGTATGAGGATTGAGCCACTTATCAGACCGACTCACTACCTCTAAAAGCTGTCCATGTTCAGTGCTCTGAGTGACAAAAAAGCAATCGCTGATGACTTTGAAAATAGGACTAGATGTACAATTTGGCAAAACAGAACTGGCCTAAAAAATTTAAACTTCTACGTGTTCAAATTTGAAAAGGGAAGATTGCAGTTTGTGGAAAATAAAGGTATTTCAGAAATTTTTTTTAAACCAATCAATGTAGAAGGGGCTCATACAATTTTTTTTTAACTCAGATATCTGTGCAACTTACTACCACTTTATGTTTTCTTTTACTTCTTAAGTAAACTCGTAAAATACACGAGACTGAATGAATTGCTTGCAGATGTTGCACAGATTTTCCTGTTTGTTTTATGGAGTCTTGTCATCTAATTAAGCGGTTTACACCACGGCTGGTGCTGTTTGTGATGCTGCTGTAAATTAATTTTTGGTCTGACATGGAATACAGAACTTCTCTTCTCGCTGACAAACTACATGATTGGTATTTACAAACAGACGTGAGGAGAGAGCAGACTCATTAGGGATCTCTGGACCTGAAAATAGTAGGCTCAGTGCACATCTGTAGTTTATGCTTGTCAAGAAATCATCACTAGTGACTTGTAATTTACACAAAGGCACCCAATTAAACACCTGTGAACTTAAGAAAAACGAACTTTTTCATTGCATTGTCATTTTGGCTTTGGATTTAAGCTAGTCTTTGTCAACAAAAGTCAAAATAAGAAAAAAAACTCTGCACACATTTTTTTTTACATGTCAATAGTTAATGTGTTCAGAAATTAAAACTTTGGAAGCAAAATTTGTGAATGTCACATGTTTACCCACACAGACTACGGCCAGTACTGGTGTGCAGATCGAGCTAAATATCAATACCAACGCTAACATCGTATTGATATTCCTGTGATTGAATCAGCGCTTCAGTGGGTTTCTCTTGTCTACTTTCAGTACTTTGCTGCAGTTCTAGAAGTGCAGTGAAAAGAAAAAATCTTGCTGAACAAAACAAAAACCAAGAAGAACGTGAATTATTTATTCTGCCATTTATACGTATTTAATTCTTGCAAATTTAGTTGTTACAATAAGTATCTTTTATTTGACTAGGAAATTTTCCAAAAATTCTTCCTGGGTTTTAAAATGCAAAGAAATGGCTAATTAATAGTTGAATCAGTAATTCAAAAGTCATGAAAATATATCCAAATTGAGCCTATTGATAAATAATCCTGACACACTGCTCTCTTTGTGTGACACTGAATAGGCTGCCTTTATAAGTTAAACATATCTGATAGATATGCAGTTTTGCAGTATTGCACCACTAATGGTCAGCCGAACATAGGCCAAGCTTTAACCTGGAACTGATTCAGTCAAATATTTTGTTGACACTGAATGCAAACCAGCATTTCACAGTTGAATATCTTGAAATCTCTCAAAATAAACTCTAACTGCACCATCTGAAATAGTTCAGGATAACCGTTTTTTGTTTAATTTCTTAGTTTGCAAATTTTAATTCTGTTGCTACCTGGTTAAGAAGACAAATGGCAAAGGCTGCTGTTCCTGACAGCTTAAAAGTACCTATCAGCTGCCTCTGAGACATATCCCTGCTCATTCATCCCCAAAAACCTCCCCAAACAAACACAAGGCTCCACTTCAAATACATAGCAGGCCTATTAGGTAATCCTCCCCTTTGTTCATTCTCACTGAGCCTTGGTGACTAACCTCAATTTCTCCTTGTTCCACCTTCTGCCTTCAAGCTGACACAAGTACAGAAGAGCCCCAAAATGAATGGCTGAAGAAATACACATATCCAATCCGTACATGTTTGTAAAAGTTGTGCTAAAGTGGTTTTAAAAGTGAAAGAGAAGGGGAGGCTTGCAGCACAAAGACTCTTTTGTTTTGAAAGGTACATATCTGAGGTTTCTTTTAGGATATTTAGTTTCCTGCAGGGTACCAAACAGAGATACAGTAGTCCAGTGTCTGGGCTCTGCTACGTGTGTCTGTGAATTGTTGCATGCATTCTAGTTAGTCGTTGTGGTTTGCGTGATTCTGGAAAGAAATACCTCTAAGGCAAGGCGTGGCAATTGAAAAAACTACTTAAAAGGCTTGACTGTATTAAAAACTTTTATCGTTCAAACAGTACAAAATCTATTAAAGGTCCAGTATTATTTGAAGGAATGCATATTGCCCTTCTCAATTCAAACTGACAATAATTAGAAATGTATGTCCACAGATTACTTTCTGAGTTCCATTACAATCTGTCTAGTGGTTTATGAGTTATTTTGCTAACAGTGCGAGCAAACAAGCACACACAGAGGCAAAAACAACATGAGTAATATTTATTATTTATGAATCAAGGTGTTGAAATTCATCCAACTCCTTTTGGTTTTTCTTGTGACTTCTTAAGGCATGCCCTGGTAAATCTGTTAGTGTGTAAATGTCTCGCTCTGAAATTTATCTTTGCTATTTTACAAATACCGAGAAGAATGAAGGACAAATGTTGCATTAGTGGGTGACTTTTTTATTCTTTTAAAAGCCTTCAGTAGTTCTGTTCCTCGCCACGTACACACACTCCTCCATAGACTGAGCATACAGTAATTATAAATGCAAGACTTGCTATAGGGAGCTGAACTTTTCACACCTTTCAAAGCTACAAAATTGGGTGGTTTTGTGGTTGTGCAGCTGCCGCTCCGCGCTAATGCAAGGCGGTGTCATATGAAAAATATTCCCCCCCCCCAACAAACCACAGGGCTGGTCATTAATGAAACACAGGCCGTGCAGTGAGGTCATGCAGAGTCTAGATTTCAGCAGCCTCACTTAAAAAACGCTCAGAGAGAATAAGAGAAACAAGAACACAAATCAGATTCCAGCTCCAAGGACGGGAAAAATAAATAAATAGAGAAAAGGCACTGCCCCCCTCCTCCCCATCTCACATTTTCCCCCCAGTGCTCTGCAAACAACCATCAACTGCAGCTCAGAAACAGCCTCACAATGAAAGCAGACTAAACAATCTGGTCCCGGCCAAGGAAAATGCTAAGCAACTCGGCACACAGGATGTCTCACCCTAATTGCCAACTATCAAATCTCACAATGAGCTTTATCCATTTGGCAACATCTTCACAGCAATCGTTGGTGTGTCTCTTTAAATGTCTGAGATAAAAAAAAAATACAGTACAAATAAATTTTAGGAAAAGAAAGGGATAATGTGTCTGAAAGTGAAAAAAAAAGTTGGGCAGACAAAATGGGACTTGTAAACAAATTCTCAGCAGTAAAATAAACGAGTTAAATAGGTCCCCCAAGATTTAAATATGCAC
Organism: Millerichthys robustus; assembly: GCA_034783495.1. Lineage (NCBI taxonomy): Eukaryota > Metazoa > Chordata > Actinopteri > Cyprinodontiformes > Rivulidae > Millerichthys > Millerichthys robustus. The sequence goes on from JAVKLF010000053.1 coordinate 10,016,075, forward strand.
ACAGGAAGAAAATAAATGGGTCCAAATAAGCAAGTGGGATTGACACACTGGGCGTTGGAGGTATAACTAGAACCTAGAGACTGGTACAAGATGCAGGGTTAGCAGAAGGGACGGGGCTCTGAACAGGAAACTAATGGGAAAGTCTCCCCTCTCCACCATGTGGCATTGCATTTTCCAGCCAGACAAAGCCACACTCACAGAGACCCTATGACTTCAAAAAGCCAAAATAGCAGCACATTCTGGAAACAGAACAGAACTACTGGGAATCCAAAAAAAGTGTGTGTGTGTGTGTGTGTGTGTGTGGGGGGGGGGGGGCGGGGGGGGGTTTCAGGGTGAAAAAAAGAAAACACACACATATACGCACATATAAAGGTAACAGACCTCGACAGCAGATGGTAAAATTAACATTTCAACAGTTCCTCCCTTTCATGTAGGTCTCGGCAGAACCTTTTTTCCTTCTTTCTTAAAAAAAAAGTAAGAGGGGCTTGGGTTTTGGTTAGATATAGTCGTGCAGAAGGCATCTGGAAAAGGGGAAGAGGAATATTGGCTTATTGCTCCTGATGGTCCACCTCTATGAAAAATTAAATAGGTCTGTTTTGCAGCTTTCCCCTCTCTGGAGTACCACAAGATGTGTTATGGAAACATCATCTTGGTCATTTACATGCCAGAGAACACCTGGTGATGAAAGAAAATAAACTAGATCTTTTTTCTTCTATCTCCACTTAAATTCAAAAACTTTGCCTGCGTGGAGGTTTTGTTTGATGCTTTTTAAAATTTTTACAGCTTTTTAATGTCCATCCCTTTGCTTATTTTGCAGGAACCTGGCACCGATTTTTGAGTTAAGTCGCTCACAAAATGCTTGTCAGATTTTATTTTTGAAGTCTTGATCTTAACTTCAATGGGTGCAGCAGAGATGTTATCATGACGAGACGAGAGGACTAAAGCATCTCTAATAAAGACCCAAACAATGGACAGCCTCTCTCATTTCCAACCCTGTCCAATGGAGCGTCTCAATAGTGCCCATTAATTTGGACACAGTTCTGGCTAAATTACATGTGTTCCACCTCTGTGACATTTTAAATGCAATTAAAAGCTGGTTATGGAAGTGTGCACGGACTTCCCTGTGATGAAGGGAAATCATCGACGTGATTAACATGCAAACGAGCTCATGCTGGCAGACTAGATTGGGGTTTGAAAACCTCAATTACTTTTGTGTGATTATCTATTTACCAGTACACAGATTTCCATTTCTCATCTTCAGCCGAGCTCCTCATGCACGAGCCTCAATTACACATGGCACACCTTTATTTATGATGCTTGGTGTGCTGAAATACAAGCTGGGGTTATATTTTACTATGATATATTGTTTCTTTACAGGCTGCTCAGTAGGCAGGAGCCCAAGACCAACACATTCTAACGATAAACCATTACTTCTTTTGAGGACTTAATATGATGTTGCCCCCCCACCCAACATGGCACTCCCCCAATCCATTTATCCAAACCCTATTTAAACAATTTTATCCTCTTTCTTAACACATGGGATGACAAATGTAGAAACGGTGGCCATTTGTCCCACCAAAAGTATAAACCATTTAAAAGATTGTCTTAGTCAATCTACTACACAGGATAACTAATTGCTAAGAAGGAGATAGCTGTTCGACAGAAATGGGCTGTCAGGACCAATGAGGCCTTCTCTGCTGGCCTGATCAAAATACATTTTAATAGAAATACTTCTATTTTTACAAAAATCATTTTAGCCTTTGACAATAGTCTGTATTTTATTTTGAATTGGTTTTTTTAAATCTGGTTGAACCCCTTTTGAAATTGATGTTATTTTACATTTTTAATCATTTGTCAATTTTACCCATCCATTTCTTTTCCAAGTTTGCTGTATAAAATATATCTGCAATCCCTGTTATACCGTGTTTCTATGTAATAATGATGGCTTCCATAGCTGTGGCATCATAATTATAATATATAATATTAAAAGGTGTATTTATTCAGTTAGGACCCCACTGAAGGCCTACCTGTGAAATGCCCTGTCTGCCAATACTGTCAGAGAAAATGTCTACATTTAAGAAAAGTGAAGAAAAGCATCGTGCTCTATTACTGTATCATTTTGTTTGAGTTGATTAAAATAAAAAAAGAAACATTGAAATGAAACCCTTTGAAAAATATGACAATTAGAATTTATATTTTATGCATTTTTTACATTTAAAAGTAAAGAATCATGCGAAACAAAGAAAACAATAAAAAGAAGTTAATGAACATCTCTTTCCATCTCTGTGTGTTGTATTTGAAACATTTTATCCAAATCTTTTTTTATTTTTAGTGCAGCACATGATTTCATTGTGAGTTCTGCAACTTGGGAACAGGAGGAGAATAGAAAACACACACACATACGCACATCTGTGGCACAGCCAGGCTTTCCACGTTGTGCCCAGCATACATAAAACATGCCCTGTTGCTTCAGTGGGAGCAAAAAGGAAAACAGTGCCATCAAGTGAAATTTTTGAGGAGTCCTCAAACACCTTAGGAGCTCTATCTATCATATCATCAAACTGAAGGCAACAGATGTCAGCCTAAATATGTGGCGTTCAATTAAAACATGTAGGTATTGAAAATAAATATATACACCATATTTTTTTTCCTTTACAAAGAATTGCCACATCACTGTTAGGCTTTATTAAGTTGTTTTTGTAAATGTGAAAAAAAAATTCTTTTTCATTCTTGTCAGGTTAAATAATCTTCAAATATCTACTATGTGGGGGTTTTAGCACCTCCTACTCGAGCAGTGAGGCAATAAGACGGAATAAATACGGCGCTTTGCTGATTCCATGTTCAGAAAGGTTGATTCAGGTACAAAGGGAATCATCATTACTGTTTGAACTCAGTTTTCAGGACTTAGCAACTGTGTGGTTTTAAGGTTGCTACAGCAGTAAAAAAAACAAAAAAAAAAAAACAAAAGGATGCAGCTTTGAATGAGTGAAACTGACAGTGAAGGCTAGAGTCCAAAATGAGAGAAAATAAAAGACAGAGAGAGAGACGAGCTTAGATAATAGTTGATAATGGACAATTAACTCAGGCTAGTAGTGCTCGCTGCTGTTAATAGCAGCTTCTGGTGCACCAAGTCCCCGATCACCACTCAGCCTTATTCACACTGGGAATACAGGCGATATCACGCTGCAGGCTACTTGGTCTCAGAGGTGTACATGCTGTATTAGCAATCTCCACAGTGCCTTCAAACAAAAGCTTGATACCAACAAAGTGTCCTAAAGTGCAAACGCAAGCACTCTGCTGATGGAAAGTGTGTGGTGCCTTAACCTTGTTCATTGTTTCATGTCCTTTTCACTATCAAAATAAACCCGGAAGCTGCAAAACCCCCTTTAAAAAGCAGAATACACTCACTGCTGCGTGCAGACACAGAAATTGTGAGGTTTGTGTGTGGTAAAGACCCAGGGCGCAGGCAGAACTTCCAAGAATAACAAAGGGCTTTAATAAATCAAAACAAAAGAGCTGACGAGGCAGC
>JAVKLF010000053.1:10022624-10035360 GCA_034783495.1 Millerichthys robustus
TGTGTGTGTGTGTGTGTGTGTGTGTGTGTGTGTGTGTGTGTGTGTGTGTGTGTGTGTGTGTGTGTGTGTGTAAGTGAAAGAGAGAAAAACCTCTACAAGCTCATTCGCGCGTGCACAGGTGTGTGTGTGTGTGTGTGTGTCATCCACTAGATCAGTGCAGTCTATTCCTAAGATTTCTCCCATGGTAGTTTATTTACTTTATCTACAATATAATGCTTCAGTGAACATTAGCAACTTTGAGACACAAGTTTCAATCAGGCATCGAGCGGTGCAGCGTGCAACCTCGTGCGTGTGCTCAGCCAGGTGAGGAGAAAAGATGAGAACCAACGCCAAAGAGATGGCATGGCTATAAACCGAAAGACTGACAAAGAGGTCCCAAAATAATACAAAATAAAAACGGACAGCTGAAGGGGGAGGGAGAGCGGTAAGAAAGAAATAATAGAAAAGGAGAAGCAGGGAAGAAAGCCAGTGAAATAAACTGTACAGGACAGGGAGAAGAACGGAGGGGAAAAGGTGCTGGCTGATTTTAAAAAACAGAAAGAAACTGTGAAACGGGTAGAAAGAGCATGACAGACAAAGGGAATGATACAAAAAGACAAAAACAAAGTGAATGAGAAAGCATGGGAGGAAGGCAGAGAAAAAGAAAAGGCAGGGGAGACAAGATGTTCTCCCAGGGTAGCGTGGAGCAGGTCTTGTCCAATAAACACAGGTGAGCAGCTTGACAGGCATGGACCACCAGGCTGACTGACAGCAGAAAGCTCTCACTGACCGCCAGCTTTATGTTACATGACACCAGGAGTCCAACTCAACTGACAAAGAGAAGCTGCCTGCATCTCCCAGACTGTGGGAGGGAGAACGGCACCCCCCCCCACACACACACACGCTTGTGCACGGCTGTTTAAAATGGTTTCCACGTGCAGTGTCCACAATGCTGCAAACACAGTCGTACGCCCTCACACACTCAGACAGGAAGAGCATAAAACCACTTTCCTTCACAGGTGAGCAGGAGAAGGAAACACCCTAGTGCCTCAGTTAGTTAGTGCGAGAAAGTGAGGAGGGTGTAGGGCGGGGGGGGTGGGATATATGCTGTGTGCCGACTGAATCTTTTCCACATGACGGGCCTCGGGCTGTTTTTGTCAACTGCACTCTTGAGCAGCAAGGAGTCAGGTAGTGTGACCACATGATTGCCCAAGAGGCACCGTGGTGAGAGGAGGGGAGGAGGAGGAGGGAAGAGATGGGGAAGTGAAGGGCAAAGAGAAAGAAGAAGGCAGGGAGAGGGGGGTGGGGGCTGAGGGACAGGACCGATGCAACACGCATGATGAGGTGTAATCACAAACCCCATTCAGGGTGCAGTGGAGTTTGTCAACATACACACATTCACATTCCACTGTCTGTCAGCTCTATGACCCAAATCGAGCATGCTGAATGTGTGTGTGTGTGTTTTCTCTACACACATGAATACGCTCTGCCCATTTCACCTCCAACCATGAAGTAACAGTTGCACTGTCTGGGCTTGCGGTTTGTGGTGGGGAAGTTGGGTTGCTGAGCTCTTGTAGGATCACGCTGCCATCGGTATCCCTTTTCAAGCTGCGATCAAATGTTCATTATGAACAAAGGACTTGGCTTGTTGCCTCTGGAGTAAAAGCTTTTTTTTCAGTGGTTGTAATCGCTTGGTTTGATTTGAGAAAGCAAAGACATAAAAACACACAACAAGTCCTTCTTTATAACACAGGGATCACAATGTTAATTTTAAAATAAAACTGTCATTTCTATAATATAAATAGTTTTGACATGCTTGTGTAATTAAAACTAACTTGACAAACAGATTTAAAAACCCAAGAACCAAATCCCATTATATACATGACACGCGGCAAAACATCCCGCCTTTCAGAAAATGCCTCATCTTTGTATTGTTGTCAAGTTTTCTGTTGATGCTGATGGAAAACCTGATTTTTTTTTCTGGAATTCACTCCTGTGGCTAAAATGAGCAGTCCAAGTTCTCATAGCAAAGTCATGAAAGACATTCCAATTTATATCCTGTAAATTGAAAAACAAAACCTGCACAGTTTTGTTTTCTCATACTAGTGTGGCATTAAATAAAAAAATTGTAAGTCAACAACCATTTGTGTTCTTTACCAAAAGAAACAGCCAAAGTGACTAAAAATAGGCCAACGATCCATGACGGAAGAGCCGTTTTGATGAATTGTTATATATTTATGCTCAAATTTGAGGAGTAAAGTATGCAGATGGGTTTTTAAAACAATTTAAATGGAAACGAGGAGTATTTCAATCACTGCATATCAATATATCTGGAAAAGTACAAGAGTCAACTCTATCAAACTGCACCATTTGATATAATTCAGGTTAACCTTATATATGTTTCACTTTACAGTTTGCAATGCAAATCTTTACCGCAGCTACTTAAGAAATACCCAATATACTACAAATTCTGCATCAACTTCTTGGCAACCAGTGTAAGCCTATGTACTAACATTTGCAGACTCTGAAATAAACAGAATCCATCAGAAGGTTAGATTACTGTATTTTTAGTTTACATTGTAATGACGATACCCCTATAAAACACTGTACTGTGAAGGGCTAACATAAACTTTACACTATATGTGCAGCCTGAAGAATGAGTCTCCTTGACAGTCTAGTGATAACACACAAGTTCATCTGTCAAGACAATCAGTCTTTAGACCTCGGGGGGGAAGAATGCAGGATTGTGTGCGACTGATTCACTGGACACGATCACCTGCGAGTGAAGCCACTTGTAATTCTTCCCACCTGAAAGAAAGAGTTCAACCTAAAGTCAGGCCTCTCTGATGTCATCCCTGCCTCAGGTTGAGTTTCACAATAATCTCAGGCTCTTGGATAAAAGCTATCCAGTCCAGCTTCCTCAGCCGTCATTTCGCCAATCAAATTGCAAGGAAAGAATAACACATTTGAAACATTAGCTTTCGGTTTCGTTCTTTGCTTTTTCTTTTTTATTAAGAAATTAAGCTAGTCTATGCAGTGTTTGCAATCGCTCATTTCCACTGTATTGGTCATCTCCAGTTTGAGGTCTGATCACTGGTCGGAAGTACGCTGAGGCCGCCTCTGAGATCAAATTATGTTTTCTCTTCTTCCAATAATGATTCTAAAACTACAGTCTTTCTTAAAATGAATGAAAATTTGGCACTTTAAGAGCAACTAGATGAAAAATAAGAATTAAACAAAAAGAAACACAAGTCAGCTACAAGGAGCAATAAATAATGACAATCCTCATTTTGTGCCCCCTTGCTTCCCTGCTTTTTACCTTCATTCTGTCAGCATCTGTGCACTCTGAACACAAATTTATCCTTTTTTAACCACAATCCGTTTCCTTATGTGAAATTTAAATGTCTGACAGTTACAAGGAAAATATACAGCATGTGTGGAAAAATGAAGGTATCTGAAATGTTTATACAGAGTTGGAAATATGGGCTTAAATCAGTCTTGTTCAGGTTTTTCACACTGGGTCTTAAACAAGACATTCTTATCAGTAAATGGCCAAAGAGAAGGAAAAAGGGTGGGAATATAAATGCCAGGTGTGGAAATAACGTAAGTGCAATTCTGGAGTAAATTTAAAATAAGTCCAACTTTTTATCAGACAGATTGGTAAGGGGTTGTTGTCACTTGTCCAACCACTTTTGCTCCACTTTGCTCACAGTATGACACCATCAGACCACAAACTAAATTTTGTTAAATTGAAAAATGGAAACTTCCAAAACTTCCAACTACTCCCCTCCCCGTTGCATAGGCGTGAAGACAAAACAGTGGACCATAGAGAGAAGGGTGCACGAAGAACAGCAGTAGATCCCAGGGCAAGGGAGAAAAAGTAGGGAAGCCGAAAGAAAGCACGGAAAGTAAACCTTTGATGAGTAAGACTTTTTTGTTAAGCGTTGGAGCTTAACTTTAAAATATTCTGGGTGGCAGTGAATGGGGGATTGTCCAAGGGCCCTGATCTCAGCCACACACTGGGGCACTGGGGTTAATAGTGGATAAAGATTAGAAAAAAAGAGTTGCTTTCCTTGATTTCCATCCACCCCCACAGCCCACTATCCCATTTTCACCTTCTCCACCAATCCCAAATGAGCTACACAATGGAGGCTACCAATAGGGAATGATCCAAGTCCCTTTGATTTTTGCCTCTACCCCTTCGCTTGCTCTAAGTGCCCAGGGTAAAGACCCGTGGAGGTTTGCCCACTCAGGAATGACAGTTAGCAGATTCAGAGAAACCATTTGGGGATTGAAAATGGAATGACAAGACGTCTCTGATTTACAAGAAGAAATTAAATTCAAACTGGAAATATAGCAGAAAGCTGTTCAATCCATACGCCGCCATTTTTTCTAAGTAGCCAAAGATGCATCTTGCTGTGGATTTGTTTCTTTCCTATAAATAAAGATAGAATGACTTGCTGTGTTGGAGCAATTATACTTCTTTTGCAATGATTAAAAAACTTCTTTGGGCCAGAAGATATGCAGTAAGGGTTCATCTTTGAAGATTTAACTGAGTACTAGCCAAATTAAAAACGAATATTTAAGTCTCTTAGGCGAAAGAGGACTCCGCTTTACTCTGGAAAGTCAAGACTGCTGGGTAGGTCAACTTGGAGTGGAAAGCAAAGTTACTCTGTATCTTTATTTCCTAAATGTCCCAGCTACGTATTCATCTAAAAAGGTGCCCTTTTATACATTTTCTGTTTCAAGAATGATAATATTGTGTGCATTAATTATTTAATACCATCATCAATAGAAAACCAGAAGTGCGTGGAACAGAACTGCGAAAACAAGTTCTATCAGCAAATGTTACTCTGTGCCATTTCAGTTCTTTTTTTCTCTCACTATTTTAGTGCTCTGTGACTGGTAAATTAGTGTATATGTATTGATACTCATGTAAATTCCAGGGTATTTATAGGAGATTCACTGACCAGAATAACCACCATTACAGTGAAACAAGATTCATGGACACGATTATTTTAACTTTTCTGAGTTAACCTATCAAGTGACAAACACCAACTTAATTAGACTGGGTAAAAAAAGCCCAATGAAAATAATAAATGTACAAATTAATTATCTGCCTGTTAATAAATATTCAGCACGAATAACATTTTAATTTTGTTCAACTCAACTGTAATGTTTTAAATTATGTGAAAAATTGCCTACTGCAGCTTTTAATACACAGAATATGACTGATGTGAACACGTTAATCCATGATCACAACATCAGGTATGCTAGAAGAACACTGAAAAATGATTCACTTACCACTTTGAGCTTCACACCGTGTGTTGTCTTCTTTTTTCTATGGGCACAGAGTGCACATATTTCATCCTAGAAGAGAATAAAAGAAGAAAAGGTCTAAAGCATGAACAAAACACTGAAGAATAAAACCTGCATCCCTACTTCCTTTTCCCTCTGCTTTGTCTGTGATTTTAAAGGTTAGGGTAAAGGTACTATAACCCCCATTCATTTGAGTTTTCCAACAAATCCTAATCAAGACATCAACAAGACAAATACAAAACCTCAAATCTGAGCTGGAGCACATTTGCCCACCAGGGTGCATATCATAACTTCTAAGTGAGAGTAGATTGAAAATCCTTGGGGTGTGAAGACCAAACAGGCACAACTGAGAGGTTGCCCAGTGGAGGGGGAATTCTATCAATGTGGACAAGATGAAGATTTGTTACATTGGAGGAGAAGTGGGAACCCCGTGACCCCCACCAGCCTCAACAGTCACCTCAATGTGTATGACCAAAGAATACGGCAACACCTCCAACCAAAAACAAAGCGGGTGTTGGTCTTTCACTACGAATCATAAACACTTTTTATGTTTAAGATTTGACAGACGGACAAGAAGGAACTGATTCAGATATTTACCCTGAGGGAGAAAACTTGCTGTTGTTGTTGTGCGTCACGGGGGGAGGTAGGAGTCCAGCGTTGTCAGCTCTCTAAGACAAGAAAAAACAAACAAAAGTAACATTCGAAATTAGAACAAATCCAATTTTAATATCTTCTTTTACCACAGTCACAGCTGTTGCAAACAAGTGTGGGCTAGATGGTACATTGCATAACTATTTTTCTATGCGGTGTAGGTGAAAGCAATAAATTTCAAAACAACAAAGTGCACCTGGATTTTGCTGTGAAGCTTGAGTTTGTGTGTGTGTGTTGAAGTGCATGCACCAACAAGCAATGTACAAAGAAAACAAAACATCAACCCCCCAGTTCACACACACTGCTCCCTCCCTCTAAAGTTTAAAAGTACTGTGCCTGCAAGGCTCTCAGTGCAAGTAAATCACACTGTTAACCTGACATGATTGATTTTCTTATGTACTCCCATTCAGCTGCCTTCACTGGCACACACGTGCTGCACAGTATGAATGATTTTCTTTTTTTTTGTGTGTGTGTGTGTGTGTGTGTGCGTTAATCACAATGTGTACAGCTCAACTGCAGCTACTCTGGATATTTTTCTGCACATGCAGAAAAGATAAAAAGATAAATAATATTAAGTGCTTAACAGAACATTGGCTTCAAACTTCTGCTGTTAGGGGTATGAGGGCCACAAAGTGGGCTAGATGTTCTTTTTTTTTTAAGATGTGTGTGTTTCCCTTTTATTCTCCCAGAATTCCAATGACCCCTACAGGCAACCAGCGCCTGCTGAACGCTAAGGAATGTGCTCTCTGAACTGTACAAAAAGCCCTCAGCTCAAAGAGAACAGCTGAAAACAAAACATGCCAACTGCTATAATTTTTCACTGTTGTGAGTTTGTGGAAAATGCTTCACCGACTGCTCAGCAGCATTTGTTCTAAAACAAGAACGAGAGGGTTTAAAACGAGGAGGTGGACAGACACCAGTGGACTTCATCAAATGATTGATTTGGTTATATATTTTGTGAATTCAGATCATCATTGTGGGATGAACAAGTATTTTGGTGAAGTAATAAAACAGTTGGAAATGTCCTTTGGCACTCATGTAGAGTACAACACCATCACTGGGCTGTGCACGTCATATTTTATTCAGTAGAAAAGCATTTGGCACGCTATTAGTCTGTATGACCTCCAATTTGTGGGGATTTACAAACACCACACACGTCTTTATGCCAAATATAAAATCATTGGTAAATTCTATCATCTTATAAATATGGCAAATGCATTCAAGTATTCATGAAGGCCTAATAATGCTATAGGCTAATATTTACATAAAGAACCTGCACGCTAAGTCAAGATAAACTATTTAAGACCGAGACCACAAATACCTCCACAGTGCAGAGAAAGGAGGGTCCTGCCATGAAAGAGGACATTATGCTAACAAGTCAGATTACTGTACACAATAACTTTATCTTAAAAGTAAATACCATCCTTGGTGGGGTGTTATGGAAAGTCACAAGCAATATTTCATGTGGGGACCAAATGCTCCTTATCAGCATTAGTCGAGCAATTCAGGCCCGCCTGAAGAAAGATGAGTCTTCAAACTCATTCTATTCATGGTCAGACGTGTAATTACCCTCAGCTCACAGTCTAGACGTAACCGCTTTCACAGTATTTAAGACCCCCCCCCCAATGCAACGCACGGACGCTCTCTCCTACCACCAAGCCCTGCACGTTAAATCTGTGGGCAGATAAATTAGCAAAGAATGCAATAAAATAGACACAATGAGCGGAACTTTATCCTCCCCGCTGCTAAATGAGATTTCTTTGAAATGCAGATCAGTGGCTCTAGATTAGTGAATTTTAGCTGCTGTCAACATCATAACAAAATACAAATGCGATTGTTCGCTGCTGCCTTATCTCCTTGCTTCCATCTGCTGGCTGCTTATTTACTCCCCCCCTCCACCTCGATTTACTATGCAGATCTAAATAAGTCGCATCAAAAGGAGGGCTTACTACACAATGCCTTCTTAAGCTTCTACATCAAGGTATTTGAAAAACCGGTAGTCACATGAAAAAGCTGCCCATCAAAGGCACATCTCTAATGAACTCTCCCATATCAGAGGGGGCTTGTGGGGCCTGGCTTTAATGCCTTCTGTGTGGTGAGAGAGAAGCAGACCTACCAAGCCATGGCAGTGGAGGAAGGAGGAGGAGTGGGAGGAAGGCCTGCGTTATCAGATGGGATTAGTTCAGAACTGGAACTCGTCTTGAGTCTTCCATCCATCCATCCAAATGTTAAATCTAGACTGATGATGGCACTTAATAAAAAGTGGTACAAGAAATTTTGCTCATGGATAACATTTTGTGAAAAATGCAGATTTTTTTTATTTTTTTGTCTGATTTGCTTTTACATAAAAACGGCGTTGAAGAAGCTTGAAACTGTATTTTTGAAAACTGGTTCCAGAGTAACAAGATCTTAAAACTTCAACTTCAAATTTTCGTTGGGACGGCCAAAAGGCAACTGTTTGAAAACAAGGACATTGCCCCAACTTTTGCTTAACCTGAAAACCTGTGAAAAACAGACATATAATGACAGAATACATGCTTTTGTTTAGGTTGGAAAGGCTAGACGCTCAATGTCAGCAAAACTTTTATATGCTGTATTAATTTAATAAAAAGACAAGACTGATTAACAATAACAACTAAAAGCCAAAAAAGGTTTTTACTCACATTAATAAGCACTTTCTGCAAACAAATTTAGCAGAACATGTTTTTGTTTGAGAAACTTCAAAATAAATTGTACAAATTAATGAAACTTTAAAACAAAAACAAAAATCTAACTGTATCAATGGGTATTGAAGATGAGACCAAGCAACAGTTAAATATCAGTCTGCTTCTTCCCAGGACTTCAAGCAGCTTTGATAGTCTTAACAGAGCTTTTGCACTACGCTCAGGCAATAACCTTTAATTTCATGGTGTATTTGTTGCATTCAGCACACGGGACGGATTACAGCTGACAATCTCCAGACTTATACGGGAAAAATCAACTGCACAGAGAGATCATGATTTGTGACCCCCCCTCACCGCCGCCGCCTGGATGAAGGGAAGACCCCCACCAACAAGCCTCCAGTTTACCAGTGAACAATTAGCCCTGGAGCATGAGCAGGCCGAGCGCTGGCACATGTGGTTAAGAGGCAAGCGCTGCGGGAGAGCACCAGATGATGAAGGGATGAGAATGGGAGGAGGGAGAGGACACTGAGTGGGTGGGTGGGGAGGGTGTTGTGGAAGGAGGCATGTGGCGCGTGGCAGCCACACGTGTGCCAGTTTTTAGTGGCTTTTAAGCGTGTCTTTCATCATTCACTTGCAAGAAGAGATAAAGATATAATAATGAGAGAGGAGGTTGCCCTCGTAATGAGCTACAAAACAATTTCTAGTCAAATTTTGGGACCCCATCCAAATTGAACGGCGATGTAAAGCCAGCTACAGAAACCCAACGTCTCCACCCACCCACCCCTGCCCTGCCCCGAGCATCTTTCGTATGTGTGGTATGCCAACTGGGCTCGGTGCCAGTCGCATTTGCAACCACAAGGGACCCTTGTCTTTTTGCCTTGCCTAATGAAATGACAAAACAACAGATTTGCATATGCAGAAACAGGTGTTGTAACAGGTTTGACTCCTCTTGACCCAAGTAGTGTTAAAGAGAGTAAGTGTAGAAAAAAAATGCTTGGAAAAAAAAATAGGAAAAAAAAGTTTATGACCAACAGCTGCAAGGAGGTATTTAGGCTCTAATGGGCACTCGAGTCTGCACCATCTGCCCTCCTGCTTGCCAGAAGTGACAATCTAAATTAAAACCCATTCATCAAATACCATAAAAAATAAACCATTGTTTTGCCTAGTCCATATGTTGCGACCGTTTTATTTTTATCTCAGAGTCGCGCTGGAAGCTGAGTGTCACGACCTATAACTGTGATTCAAGGAAAATCCAGGAAGCCGCACAGTAGGCTGTAATTACCTTCCCACCGATTTGCTGCCTTCAAACCAAAGCACTGCGTCATCATCCACATTATCCAAGTCCATGCAATCCACATCACAAAGATGAAACCCTAGAGGAGCTGTTGTGGTGAAAACATGGCCATTGTTTAGAGTGAGATTGAGGATTTCTATCCAAACGCACAACACGGGTGTTCAGAAGTTGACAGAAGATAAAAATCCCTCCGGGAATATTTATTAACTTACAACAGTCATGCCAAAAAAAGAAAAAAGAAAGAAAACAAAAGATGGAAAAAGTGTGGGAGTGACAAAACCAAAGTTAAAAAGATGCATTTCTGCAAATGCCAAATGCCTCCCCATTACATTTTGACCATATTAAGTCCTGACACAAATAGGGCATGACTTAGAGCGTTCGTGTACTAAAATACACAACTAGTGTACGACAGCATCTGCCTGACCGTTGTCCTCCACGCCACTGCCACCATCTAACAACCCCCCACCCCCCATTTGCATTACCCCTCCTGTTTTTGTTTAGACGAAAGAGACAGAAGGAACAAACCTGAGACAGCCGTGACCCTGTGCGAGTGTTGTATCCTGGTCTAAAGCTATGCCAGCAGAAGGGAGCACCATATGCCCTCAGCCCCAAGCTGGATGCTCTTTCTGCAGCCTAATGTGCCTGTCAAAAACTGTTATTGTCACAACCCACCCCTCCGTGATTTCTTTTTCCCCCCAACTCACAACATCTTTTAAAAATAAAATACAAATGATAAACAGTTTCCCCCTATTTATCTGCATTTCTGTTTGTAAAGAGGACAGATTATTAGAGCTAAAGAACTTAAGTTTTATTTTCAAGCTGGAGAAAACTCACAAATACAGACTGTTCTCTGTCTGGAGCCAAGCTATAAAGCCATAAGTTGTTATAGATGTTTATATATTTAAGATAACTTGCTTTGGTCCTCGATTAACGTTCTTCATGTTGCAAATAGATAATCTCTAAATCTGTTTGAATAAATTTGCAAGGCATCTAACAGGTAAAAAGTATTCTAAAAGATGTGAAACATGTCTTAACAAAGACCCTTCAAACAGAGCCAGATTTAGCCTCACGTGATGTTTATGAATGACAAGCTGATGGCTGAATGCAGTCTGAGCAACACTGACCTTGCCTCCTACCACGAGTGACCCTGTGTCTTTGATTCAGGGCACATCCCCAAACAAACGCATATACAGTCACACATCTGATTATGCTTTCAACAAAAGCTGCAAAGCCTTGACAAACATTACTGACTGAGGAAGAAACAAACGTCTGTGGCTTTTGTTTATGTGCTATGATTAGAGTTTATGGATAAACGCGTTGTGCTTATGGCAGCTTTGAAAGGAGGAGAATTGCATATAAGGTCATGGGAGAAGTGTTTTCAACAGAGAATATTCACACAAATCGAAAGCCTGACAACTCTGCATGTATGCTCTGTCCATTTCAGAGCTGAACAAAGTTTAAAGTCACACCGAAACTTTTGGAAAAGGAAATAAATAAGGAAAACCTGAATGAGTTAGTTACTGCCTTCTCTCAAAATCCAGCAATCTCCTTTGTAACCCACAACCCCTGGCCCCACCCTGTACAGCTTTCCCCGAGTCACAACGTTTCTCATCGACAACGGCGTCTAGTCGGGTTTAAGGAGTGACCCAGAGCGTAACTAAAAAAGTCTGACCTGTCTCAAGACGCTTAGTAACTGGGGCACAAAAAACATCATTACCGTGATGTGGATAATTACAGAGCAAAGGGGTGGCCTCTTAAGCATGTAATGCACTCTTTTATCTTAAGAAGTCAATCTCTCCGAAGCTGACAGCTCGCAGCATATGATCCTGGTAAACAAATACTTTGGTGCGGCAGGAAAAAAAAAGAAAAAAGTGCCATTAAAAGGCCAAAACTGTCAACACAAATTCCATCTTTACTGAGGGAGGGAGCCAAAGTGCGAGGTATGCAGAAAAGGAGATGGGTGGGGGGGGGACGGGACTCTTGATCACTTCAGGGTTGCTTTCACTTGCATGGAGGTTGTCATGGAAACGTTTCTATGAGGTTAGCAGAGATAAAAACCTGAGCACATGCCATTTAATTGCCTCCAAGTTCAGCAACAGGGCGAAGTTAGCCGTAGGTAACGGCACACGGGTTAGTCTGCGGGCTCTGGGATGTGTTTAGGAAAGTGATTCCGGTGCACCACTTGCTAAATAGTCTTAACCACTTTTAGCAACACCTCAAGGGGTTTTAGCAAGCAGTAATTACAGGGGAGGGGGTGGAGGGGTGGGTGCAATTCAAACACTGAGAACTGATGTGATTCGTGAATAAAGTGTAGCTCAGCTCTTAATTCCAGCACAAATAATAATAATAATAAAAAGCACCCACCGATTCACCTCGGCAAGAAGCAATAATTTAAGATACATTCCAGCAACAAGCGGTGTTCACTGAGCTGAAAGCTGAATCTTAATTTTGATAAATGATTGAAACATATGACAGGGTATACACATTAATCCTGTGGAGGACATTCATTTTCCTATTACCATAATGTAGAGCACGACCACCCGATGATGAATGCAGCAATCAAAAAATGGACAGAGAGAGAGAGAGAGAGAGAGAGAGGGAAAAAGAGAGAGAAGGGAGAGCCGGGGTAATAAGTGCACTGCTCCCTGCTAACGTCCACTTTTGGATGGGAGGATGGGGGAGACAAACGGCAGCTCCAGCTTCCCCTTTTTTGTGAGTGAGTGAGTGAGTGAGTGAGTGAGTGAGTGAGTGAGTGAGTGAGTGAGTGTGTGTGTGTGTGTGTGTGTGTGTGTGTGTGTGTGTGTGTGTGTGTGTGTGTGTGTGTGTGTGT
>JAVKLF010000053.1:10035460-10046217 GCA_034783495.1 Millerichthys robustus
TGTGTGTGTGTGTGTGTGTGTGTGTGTGTGTGTGTGTGTGTGTGTGTGTGTGTGTGTGTGTGTGTGTGTGAGGGGGGCATGCATCCTGTTTAACAATATTCTCATGGCCACACTTTTCCCCACAACACCACCCCCTACAACAAGTCAATATGTGGGGTGGGGGGCTTTGGATATGATTAGGGAGAAGTTGAACAAAGAGGCTGATTGTGACATATTTCACAAGAGGCATTTATAGCTGCCCTGGCCCTTTGAAGAGTGAGAGCTGCTGAGTGAGGATGGAGGGGCTTGGGGGGGTGGGCTTGGCCCACACCTGCATGACTGAGGAGGGAACACCTGTGCACCCTGCAGCCTTGAGCAGGGAGGGTGGCTGCAGCTGAATCCAGGGGGTAGGGGGGGAAAGCTGATCAGAGGACAGGCCTGAAGAGTTTCGTAGCTCCTAATATCTTTAGAGGAGAACACAAAAAGTTATCATCATCATTTGATTTTTGGTTTGTTTGTGTAGGGCCATAACGGTTGCAAAAGAAGCGGCAAGCCACAGAGAGGATCCTTGACGAAGCGTTTAGACTTGGGATGAATTCGATTTGTTCTGTCAGCATCCTTGTTTGACTTGGAGTTGATTATAGAAATGGAGCGTGCAACAACGGTAAGGTGTCTGCTGAGAATATCGGTTTTATTTGTCAGTCTTGCAAATTAAAAAGCACTGACAATCAACTCCATTCTGGTCTGGAGACTACATTTTTGTAATTTATTTTTTTTGCCACTGTGTGTGCAGCATGAATAAAAAAACAAACATGACAAAATATGAAGCTAAATGTTTTTTTAAGCAGCACTTGTTTAAATAAACAAACTAACAAACATAACAATCATAAAGGAGTAAAAACTATAAAGTTGTAAAAAATAAGTTAAGTTTGAATTTATATTGTTAGAATTGTGGGCTGAATATTAAATCAGTGTGCAAATAGGCTGAAAAAATATCTTTTGAGGTGCAATTTGAACAGCTACTAAATTTCCAAACGTCATTTTGCCTTTCAGATTTAAAATGTCCATTTACAGTTTATAAAGGAATGGGGAGTTATTAAAAATAATTATTATTATGGAAAATAATGCGCTAAAGACGAAACAGCTGGGCAGTAGGCTAATTACAAAAGGTAAAACATAAAGTCCACGCGCAACGTGTAAATAAACAGCACGCGGACGGAGCAAAACCCTCGGTATACGGACACGGACGAACTTGTCGTAAACAGAAAAGAAAATAAGCTCCTAGGCGGGTTATCAAAAAAAAAAACTTACCACAAAAAAAGGCAGGTATGCTTTATTTCCCTCCCGGTAAAGTCAAAGGGGACACACCAGGTGAGAAGTCGTCGTCCTCTCTCTCTATGCTCGCGGAGACCTTCGCACGTGACCGTCCGAGGAGAAGTTCACCATGACGAAGAGGTAAGGGAACAACAAGCGGAGTAAATATTATTGAATTTCTTTCTTTTTTTTTTCTTTTAAAAAATGTTAAATATTCCTGTGCTGTCGGGACACCGCCTCTCCTCCTGCTGGCTCTCGTCAAACGCTGCTGTTATTAACTAAAGCAACAGAGAGAAAAGCCGTCCTGTTTGAATGACGCGAGGAAGAAGCGCCTTGTTTTTTTTTTCCTCTTTTTTTTCTCCTTCGTTACGACTCAAACACACATCACGCCGCATCCCAGCAAGCAAGTATATTTGGAACTAGAAACCCCCACCACCTCCACCCCCTCGTGCCCTCCACCCTCTCCCCCACACACCCCCTCCGGGGAGGCACTTCTTTACTTGTGCGCGGAGGTGTATGTTATTATTTTTGGGCGTGCTGCGACCCCGTGTGACGTCAGGGACACCTGTAAATAAAAAGTACTTTTTTACGTTTATTTATTTATTTTAAAGTTGGTTTCCTCCTTCGCGATCTTTGCACGATTTTTTTTGCGTAACCTTCCGCGGAGGTGCAGCACCCGTAGGTAGCTATTATTTATTTTATGGCAATTTTTAAAATTTTCTTTTGCGCTTTTAAGGACTGCGCACACATGTCGGCACTAATTAGATGTTTGTCACTACAAAATAAAAGTCCTTAATCAGCCTTTAAAACGTGCAGTAACATGTTTTTGCCTCCTCCTCAAAGAGTTGCTCATTCTATTTGTTATCAATAGTAATAATAATAATAAATGAGTTATACACTCAATTTGTAAACATATATAAAAATATTTAATCAAATGTTATGGAAATGGTATTTTAATGACATTCACATATTGATACAACGTAATTCATTTGATTTTTTTTTTCGGATAATAAAAAAGAATACATTGAATAGCTGTGTAAAATTTATTTACTCGGTCTTTATTTAATCTGCTGCGACGTTAAAGGTGAAAAATTGAATGAAAATATGTAAAGCAATACACGTTTTTATTTATTTTACAAAAAGTGTTTTGTGTTCTATTCTCGACTGTTAACAAATCTCAGATCATGTATGATTTATATTGCATTTTTGCATGAATGAATCTATTTGAATTAGAGCAACACACGCCAACGTGTGTTTAAAAGTTTAACGTGAATAAAAATATTTTAAAGGTAATCATACAATACTCTTTTTCATGTTCATGTTAATGCATTTGCATTTGCGTAACAAACAGTAAACATCTTGTAAAAAAAGTATTTCTAATTTTTTTTAAAGTAGACAAGTTTTAAGAAAAAATAAGTTTAAAATGTTTATTTTTGATGTTATTAAAATTGTTTTGATTTTTATAAGAAAATTTAACAACATAGTGTAAATAATAAAATTTTAGATTTATGATTTGTTCATTAAAAGAAACATTAAACATTAAATTTTAAGGTAAAGCGTATTGTTTGTGGTAGTGGTATGCTGCCATCTTGTGGCCATATTTGTAAAACCCATTTTCCCCAAAAGGGAAATGTGCCAGTGAACTTTAAGTAATATTGGAAACATTTTATTTCCTTTTACCTATTCACCGTCTGGAATGAAGTTCTGTGAATCAAACTGAATAGTTGCACAAATTAATTCACAAAACCTGAAAATCTTTTCTATTTTAACCTAGATGTTTACATTAGTTTTCTGTTGATTGAATGCTCTGTAAAAATGACTTTTAACATGATTCAGGATTTACAAGCATTTATTTATCAACATTTGTACAAAACAGTTTTCTTTTTTAAACTTTTATATTTATCAACTAATTTGTGACATTTTAATCATAGCTATGGTATAAATTTAAAGAACCTCTTTCTTTTCAAAAAGCCAAACAAGATAGTCTAGCAGTGTCAAGTGATATTGCCATATGTCACACTAATATTTGTGTTATGGATGACTCTCAGCTACTACTATTCTAAATTTAAGTGCAATATCTGACAAATCAGAATACTTTATTAATCCCAGAGGGAAATTGAGGTTCCAGTACATACATACATACAGTAAATTTACTGGGTTACAGCTATTATTGTGTTTTTAAGTTTAGTTTGCTGTGGCATGCATCTTGAATCGAGTTGACTCCAAAAGTTAATCAGTTATAGAGGTAATGCCAATGATTACTTTGTGCATGTTTTCTTAATATCCATCAAACCGGTAATGAGATATTTTACTAACAAACATGCAAACACACCAGGACACAAACATGAAACAGGAAGTCCACTCTGCTCAGATGGACATGATGATGGTACAATCTTCTCTCGTGACAATTTTACCAGAAGGTCCTTCCGAAAGCAGCAACCAACATAATAATTTGACGTATTGGTGACAGACATCCTCTCATTTCTTCCTCTGGATGGTGGGGAGAGGGAGTCTGAGGTCACAATCAACTTCCCAGCAGAGAGGCGGATAACACACACTTGGAAGTGGACTCTTCAGTTCAGCCTGAAAGTAGACCTACTTGAACCGAGTTAGAGACAGACTCAGGTTTGAAGATTTATATCATTTTATTTACACTGACAGGACCGATTACCCTTAAATAAAACAATTTAAATTAATCAGACTATAGATTCTACAGTTTGGAATCAGTGTGGTACTTTGTTGAGCGGGGTTTTATTCACATTCTTGTTATCTGACATACTCTGAGGGCCTAACTGAAAAGGGTAAACAGTCAGCCTAATCTAGCTGGGTCCTATTATTAGGCCTGGCTCAAACTCGTGGTGTTCGGCTGTAACCGAACTCCGTCTGTCAAGTCACGTCCTCTTCCTGCTCCCTACCCCTCCACCCCTCTCCTGCCCGACACAGTATCACTGTGACCAGGCTGGGGACACTGCTGTGTGCCACCCGGTGAGGCGGACAGACAGCAGGATAGGTTAACAGCTGCCGCTCAGGCCGCCGCACATCATGGAGGCTCTCCACGTCCAACTCTTAGAGGAGGCAGGAGCAATGACTGAGAATAGGGAGGTCGAAAGACGTGTGGAGCAGTATGCTGAAAGAATGGAGGCCTCCTCTCCTACAGGCTCCACCACAGAGGAGGAAACGGATGAGGATTCCGAACCAGAACCCCCTTTGATCATTCGCAGGAAGGTGTCATTTGCGGATGCTTTTGGCCTCAACCTGGTTTCAGTTAAGGAGTTTGACAATGCAGATGTGACAGAGCCAGAGGTGAGCTGGTCTAAGGGAAAGGAGGTGAATTGTTTAGCAGAGGAGTTCTATCTGTCCTGCTTGTTCACGGTCCCTTCGACTCCAGAGGAGTTGGATCAGAGGCTGGAGGTACAGATGATTGAGCTGGAGAGCATAGAGCTCCTCCCGGGAACTTCCATCCTGCGTGGCATCATCAGGGTGCTCAACCTCTGCTACAACAAGTGTGTCTTCGCCCGGGTGAGTCTGGATCGCTGGAAGAGCTACTTTGACCTGCAGGCAGAGTATGTCCCTGGGTCCAGTGACAGGAAAACAGACAGGTTTACCTTCAGATACACTCTAATTCCTCCCTTTGAGACTGGAGGCACCAGAATTGAGTTTTGTCTTCGTTACGAAACTCCAGAGGGCACGTTCTGGGCAAATAACAAAGAAATGAACTACGTGCTGTTCTGCCACCAAAGGGGACAAACGAGCGTGGCCCAAACAGACGAGGAGAGCAGCTACAGGAGCAAGAGGAGCTGTCTCAAAGCTAACAGGTAATAAAACTAGCCATGCTCAAGGGTCAATGCATTTATCAAGGATTTTTTGATTTGCCATCCTAAAAACAAGCAGCGGTACAAACATAAGAGAAATCCCCGTGCTGTAATCTGAGTGCTCTGTTTCCACTGTGCTGTTCTTCTCATTAGATGAAGGCGAAAGCAATAAACCCTGCCGCATGACCCACTGTGTGTTTACACTACACCGTTATGTAACAACTCAGTAAGAGAAGTTTGGCCCTCGGGACACAAGATCCCCTTTTATGGTCAGGTTTCTGTGCAGGTTTCCATGACGCATCGCTGCAGGAGCAGGAAAAAAAATACTTTTCTTTTTGGACACCTTTTAATCAAAAATGTCTTTGTGCATCATAGCTCACTGTTATTAATGGGATACTACAGTACAAAAGCTAAAAAAAAAAAAAAAACACTGCAGCTGAGATTATATCAGAAAGTCCTAAAGGGATATTTCAGATGTTTTGTAGTGGGGTTCTGTGGACAGGTTATAAATAAATAATTATTTACTTTTACTGTAGATGACCTTTTGAATGGCCTCAGTTTGCAGAAACTGGATTAATGAAATTAAGGTTAGTTTGCACAGGGCTAAGAGCAAAGAGGATTGCTACTGTCTTAAAACAACTCTAATTTCAAAATATATACAGGATTTGAGTCAAATTCTATTTGCACCACAATTATTTTTATTTAATTGGTTACTCCAGTTGAAAAAAAAATATGACATTCCTGCAGGAAGTGCTTCAGGCTGCACTTGAAGTGCTACTGCTAGCTGCTAACCATAGAATTAAAAAAACAAACATTTAGACATATATAAATATACGTAGCATGCAATGTTTAAAACTAGAGTTGTTTAAGATGGCACCTACTCAGAATTAAATTAACTGAGCTCATTAAAAAAACAAGGATATTAATAGCTCAAAAGCTTTTTGCAGAACCACACTTTAAAATATCTGAACTTTTTCTTTAATGCCTCTTCTGCTTATACCATTGGTCATGCAGCAGTAGACAGAAGCTAGGACATTGTGGGGACAGTTAATGTCAAGGTCAGTGTCAGTTTATTTTTAAAACCTATTTAAAACTGTGCAAGTTGGACTAAAATGCTGTGCACTAAAGCAAGTAAGCCTTAAATTAAATAAAAACGTCATAATTTCAGTTTAAACAAAATGTTCTGAAAGGTCTGCCCTTCTAATTTCATCACTAATTCATCAACAGGAATGAAGATGCAGAGGAAAAGACCAAAGGGACAATTAACACTAATCTACTGGCTGGTGTGTATGAAGCACCTATATATGTGTGAATATGCAAACTTGCATAAAAATGTGCAAGAGGCGCTAAGGTGTGCAAATCAGATCTGACCCATCTTTTTTGTTTTTCTTTTTACAGAAGTAGAGGCAATGCCTAAACTGGAAACGTTTGGCAGAGGAATGACAGTTTCTGCAGAGATGCTAATTCATAATGAAGAATCTAAACCTTGGGTACAGTTCACGTAACATCCTTCAAAATAAAAGCCAGTTATAGCTATTTATCACTACGAAACACATATTCTTTGTATGAGAGCACGAGTGACAACAGAGTCAGAGATGTATGTCATGCAAACATGTTGGGTTATTCACAGGGAGGTATGGAGAGTCGACTATCCTGACACTTGAGACGAGGCCAAAAACCACTCACGTGTAAACATCTATTAATAAATGCAACCCGCTTGTACGCATGCAGGAAAACTGATGTGCACCTATGTGCGAGGTTTCAGCAGTGTTGCACTATGTTGCATCACATTAGCAATGTTAAATGTAAAAAAAAAATAATCAGTGTATGCCAATGCTTTATGAAACCGGCGACCTTAAAAATGAGTTGGATTTTGGTTTGTTAGTAAAGGGAGCACTGAACCTGGCCTCTGACTTCTAGTTTTTGTGACAGGTGGAAAGCGTGAAAAGCAGACGCAGAGCGACACGATTGGCTCGTGTGCAGGACTACCTCTCCAGGACGATGCAGCAGCGACTAAATGACTCAGCCCACGATCAGAGAGTTTCCCAGCATATGCCAGCTCCTTGGGGTGACTCTAGCAGCCTTCTCTTTGAATGCCAGAAGATCCAATCAAGTGAGAGTCCTCGGGTACTCACCTACCATCAGATTCCTTTGCTTCCATTAGACTGGAACAACGATGCACCTCAGAGGTGTCACACTGCTGATATAGGTGATGTCTTGGCTGGAAAACCTAAATTGACTTTGTTGAACACATCAGAAGAAAAGTCTATTAATGACACTACAGATGAAGCCAACAGTAAAGAAACCTCAGTGAGTGATGTATGGCAGGCTTTTCTTAACGGGCCCAGCTGTGAGGATCACACCAACGTTCCAGAGTCAGAATGGCTCCAGACAGCAGCATTGGTATCCCCCTCAAATGATAGGAAGCCACGAATTCAATATTCAGCAGAAAGTCGAGACATTCAAGAATTGCAGGCGGGGACAGATACGGCTACTGCCTCACACCCCTCAGCTGCACGTCAGCCGCTGTCAGACACTTGTGAGCCGTTGTCGGCTGTTGTTGCCTTAAACACTAAAGATCATCAGCCAGAGGAGGCATGTGTCAGCAGCTTAGGAGATGATAACACAGCGGCACAAGCTGCATCCCAAAGGTCAAAGACAAACTCCGTAACAGACACTCCACTGGAATTCAGCCTTGAGAGGGCGCCGCCTGTGTCCGTGGACTCTGACAGCACAACTGAGTGTCACAAGCAGGAGGTCTGGGAGCAGGAATGTGGAGGAATAATAGCAGCAGGAATAGGAGCAGACGCACCCTTCATTTTGCACACAGCTGACTTGGTAACAAGCTCAAGGGTCTCGGAGACAACAGACATGACAGCAGTGCCCGAGTCTCACAATGCCAACTCTGGTGATATGATCTCAGAAGGAGCAAGGCAGGATGGGGGTCTTTCTTCCAGCAGGGAGCTAGAGGTTACAGCCACCGCGCACAATGCAGAAGATGACATGCTGGCATTTAGGGAGACAGTCGGACTGGAGACAAAGGATGGCGCAAGGAGTGTCTTTTCTGCATCCAGACAAGAAGTGGAGGAGGAAATCATGATAGATTATATGGAAAATAACGTGTCTAGAGGAGAGGATCTATTTAAACCAGAGAAAACCAAAGACAGTGTAGAAAGCCAAGAGGCAGGACTAATGAGTGAAGGTAAAGAAATTGGGAAAATATTAGACCAGCAAGAGTGTCAACATCACATTTTACAAGTCAGTTCATATGGGCAAATTGAGGATAGATTAATTTTGGGAGCCTGTGGTATAAGTGTTCAAAACAAGGGGAAATTAGTGAAAGAAATAGAGAAAAGTGCTGATTTGAAATCTGAAACAGGTAAACATGGATTAGAGTCCAATCCATTAGGAGATGAAAACAGGCTGAGTTGTGATGGAAAAGGAATGGAGGAGAAAGAAATAAGCCCTTCAACAGACTTCAGACCCATAGTGGATACAATGGAATCAAAAAAGATTGTCCATTTTAGCTGCGATACACCACAGCTTGATCCAATGGACCAATGCAACCAAAACCCCTTCCAGGAAGAATTGAAGAGCCAAAATGCTGATTCAAGTAGCGAAATAAGCCCAGACGATGTTACGGCAAAGAAGAATGCTTCAATGAAAGACACTTTAACAGAACACCGACCTGAAGCATCAGGTAGAACAGAAGAAGGTCCGACACTGAAAGATAAGATCAACTGCATTGAAAAGCTTAAAATAGAGGCAATGAGAGAGATGATGGGTAATGCAGAGAGCCCTCAGATGGAAACGTGTACAAATGTACAACTGTCAGCACAAGTTGAGAACTCTTCAGTTGGTGAATATGAAAATCCATTTATCAGAACAAAAGACCCAGTTACAGCAGCCCCTGACGTGGCGGAGACGAGAAAAGAGCAGATGGCTGTAGAAAGGTTTGGCGAAGATTTGGTGAGCAAGATCTGGGAAGAGATTTTTATTCGAGAGGTCCAAACATCTGGCAGGCGAACAAATCCTGTTGATGAGATGAGAAACATGGTGACAGAAGCTATACAGGGCTGTCATTTTCTTTTAGTGAAAGACACTTCTGATTCAGGCATGGTTTCCCTGACAAGTTTACCAACAGATTTCAATTTAAGTCTTGGTCAAGCCCCAGAGCAAACCTTGGCAACTGAAAGCAACGAGTACCCCGCACAAAACAAAAGCCAAGTCTTTGAGGCAACACCCAAAACCCACCTTCTCTATAAATTACAAAACAATTTCAATTCAAATCTCACAGCTACTTCAGCTGCTCAGATTGGTGAGCCCTTGTTTCAGTCAACCCAAGCGCTCACCTCACCAAAAGATCAAGAAAACAGGTCCCAAATTAAAACCAGATCAGCCACTCGACAGGAGACAGACAGTCAAACAGAAGACTGTGTATTCACTGGCAAAAAAAGCTCAGATCCATCATTTAACCCGTCTAACAAACACCCGAGCTCCTCTGAGAAATTAAAGGAGTCCGATGCCCTTTTATGGTGGACTATATTATACACCGTCAGCCACTTAACTCGACTTCTAATCTGCGCCGTCTTGGTTGGTGGGTTCTTCCTGGTGGTCTTTCTCTACGATTTCCCAGCATTTTTTGCTTTGTACTTATTTTCTATGTGTTGGTGGGTTTATACGTGGAAGAGGCACAGGGTGACGGCGGACAACAGGATAACGGGATAGGCTCTTAAGATTGTCGTTGTGAGCAGTGTTGTAGCATTTTGAAACACAAGTCCAGCAAGTTCACGCTGATGTTTTCTCAAAAGGGTGAGATCGCAACGGATTCACACACTTTGCTGCCAGTGTGTGTGTGTGTGTGTGTGTGTCTGAGTGATTCTAACTTTTAAACCTCCTGAGACCTGTGTCTTCACATGGAGACATTGACCATACGCATCATACTTTATTCTGGTCAATTTAAAACTTTGATCCAGATACAGAGCTTGTTAATCACAATTATTTTGTGTGTGTGTGTGTGTGTGTGTGTTAATGTTGACACATTAGAAATACAAATTCAGTTACAATCTTTTTTATTTAGTGCTATTGCCTTTAAACTTAGTCAAAAAGCCTTACAGTGACCCTAATGTTAGGACCCCTGAAAGATGTGCAAATAGCATTAGCAGATTAACTAATATTGTACATGATTAAGCATTAATGTCATATAGAAGTACAGCTTATTTATACATATTTTGTTTTTAAATTTACGTATGCATTGACTCATTATAAAGCACTTAGCAGAAATAACATTATGTGTACAATGTGTGTATATTTGCTGTGTTTTATGGGCCCAATGTAACTTCACATTTTACCAAATTAACCAAAGTGCCTTTCTGGGATTTTCTTCAATAAAGAAAATTTATGTGGTAAAAAAAAAATGTTTTCAGACTATTTGTGTGCGTTTTACTTAGATATACAAATTTGTGCAACTTTTGATAATTTCTGATGAAGTTTTACATTTGATGACACAAAAATCAAGAATGTCAAATTAATTTGTCCTTTGCATACCTTTAGAGCCTTAGAAGAAGGGGTGCAGAAGGTGCTGCAGCCACCCCCTGATGGTTGTTAGGGGACATGCAACGTTTATTATTATTATTATTATTATTATTATTA
>JAVKLF010000053.1:10058352-10073330 GCA_034783495.1 Millerichthys robustus
CACACACACACACACACACACACACACACACACACACACACACACACACACACACACACACACACACACACAAACCTGTTTCTAAACAGAAATCTAGAGGCAGAGAACCTTTGACGCTGGACTAGCACAGGGGTCTCCAAATCTGGCCCTCAAGGGCCACTATCCAACATGTTTCAGAGGTAATTTAATGACTGTGTACAGAGAAACTTCTAAAACATGTAGGATAGGATTGGACACCCTTGGACTAACAAGTCAGTCTTGAAAACCACATAGATCAAACTTATTAAGATCTTTTTATTTATGTATTTCTTTGCTTTGTGAACTACAAATTAAAGTGTATGGTCTCACAAGACATGTCTTTTGATTTATTTGATCTATTAAGAAGCAGCATTTCTTGAAGGAATGCATATTGCCCACCAGATTGCAAAGCAAAGTACTAAACAAAGATCTGGCACAATTTGTCAGCAGTTAGATAATGTTTTGGGATAACTTTAGTAATGAGTAATGATAATGAGATATTTTGCTGACAGACCAAATTTGCATTAAATTTGCCTCTGACTGAAAATAATGGTGAGAGAAAAACAGGTGCCAGATAGTTACTATTCTGTTGCAGAACAGGAAATGAATGTGTTTTATGTGTTAATCACACCATGACGCACACTTCTCAGTTAACACACCTGTAGGACTCAAAAGCTGGGCTAAATGCCTCCTTTCTACGGTAACACATCAGTTTTAGAGACTAACGCTCAGTAATCGTGCCCATTTCCATGACAACGCCTCGTAATCTTTGTCAGGCAACGCCTCAAAATTAATGGCTGTTGGATGCAACAAAATATATATATTTATTTTGTTTTGAAAACACTGTTTTCACACCGAAAGCCATGTCATATTTATATAGCTGGCCTGGATTCAAGGCCATGCAGAGACTATCTACACCGTCAGTCCACCGAGTTCAACTGAGTCCAAGCTTACAAGGCAGCATCTGTGACACTGGAGGATAGAGTAGAGTGATCGTATGCCTGCCAGGTTGGGTGCACTGTGGGGAACAAAGATGTGATTTGACCACTGTGGAAAGGACACTACCAGAAGACTCGCCAAAAACAGCACCACTGCCATGTTAAATGCATTTATGCTGCATTTCTTTTAAACCATCCGATGCCTCATTTCTTGGTCTTTTATTCTGACCTCATTTCCAAATGTAGGGGGTAGGTGGGGGATTCCATTTTAACACGCATGCCTTTGCATCGCTTGACACAGAGCGCAAATGAAGGAGGAGAGGGAGAGAAAGCGAGAGGACAAACATGCCAGGTGTCTTCCGTTCATCAGAAGGTGGAATCCTTAGCCGGAACATGACAAAACCTCGGCCAATAGCAGTGCATGCGAGCTCCAAGGTTTTCCACAGGTACCCCCAATCTTCTTCACCATCAGTCCTCCCCCAGCTTGATCTCTCCCTCCCCCATCCCACCCTACATCTTCCTTTCTAGTCACATCGCCTCGGCCTTGTAAAATATGTCAGACGGTTAATGAACCCAACAGAACAAGCAGCAGTTCGAAATGACCACCACGGTTTGTCACTTTGTCAAGACCCGAGGGAACGAGCCCTCCGAATGGCAGATGAGCTCAGGATGTCCAAATCAAGGTTTTCTATCCTTGATATCAAGTTGAGTCATTTAAGTTTAAGCATCGGCTGATGCAGAATTTCAATCCCATACTTGCATTTTGTACTCAATGGTGCAAACAAAACTTTCTGCCCCCATGATTGTTACTTTTCTGCTGTTATCGGACTCAACAACATTCAGAATTATCCTGGATGTCACATAGATTTGCAAACGTTTGAGGTTGTTTATGTTTACATGCAAAACTTTGGAGCATAAAATCGAGAATAAAAAGAGTGAAGTTATCGTTGAACTAAGGTTTGGGAGTTTTTGTACTCCAGTAGCCCAAGGCGGTCTGCTGTCCAGGCCAGCGTGTGTTCTTCCACACAGAAAATGTTTTTGTTTTTTTTTACAATTAATATAAAAGAGATCCAATCCGTGTACCTCACACGCCCACGTGATATACAGATAGGTAATAGCGTTCACATCAGTGTGAAGACAAGCATATGTTTTTGTTTTTGCACTGGCAAAGGAATTTTTTTTTACAAAAATCACCTACATATTTATGTTTGATATGAGCGCAGGCAGGCGGCCCGCTCAGCTGCTGTGCGAAGTGGCACACAGATCATTAATCAGACTCGACGTCGCAGTGGGTAGCAGGCAAGCCAC
Source organism: Millerichthys robustus (assembly GCA_034783495.1). Classification (NCBI taxonomy): domain Eukaryota; kingdom Metazoa; phylum Chordata; class Actinopteri; order Cyprinodontiformes; family Rivulidae; genus Millerichthys; species Millerichthys robustus. Next base: position 10,060,617 of record JAVKLF010000053.1, read on the forward strand.
AGGAGAGCACTAATGCATGCAAATGTATACTCATTTTTGCGGGCAGGTTGAGCAAAGGACAGAGCCTAGCTAGCAAAAGAAAGGGGAGGAAAGGAGGTGAAGAGAATGAGATGAACATTTCGCAAACTGGGTGAAGGTCTGTTCTTTGTGAGGAGGTCAAATATGAGTGGAGCATATATGAGTGTCTTTCTAAATCAATGTGACACTAGAGAAAAGGTGAAAAAGAAAAAAATGACAGCTAGCAGAGGCGAACCAGAAAAGGTTTTGAATTAGATAAAATGTTTTTATCACAACGTGGAGTCCTAAAATTGGACTGATTGGATTGAATATCAGCAGGTAACTTATCTCCACCCAGTGTTTTAATTCATGATATGAATATTGCCACACAAGCTTAAATAAGACATCATTTACTTTGGCAAATATAGAAGTCAAAGCTGATCTTCTGCCAACTCAGGGCAGAGCTTAATATTCCACTTTTATTATTCTGCTCAGCTCTTCAGCCTCATTATGGCTGGGTTTTACCTTGGTATAGATAACCTCACATAACTTTCTGAGATGAACCTGTTGCAAAGAAGCTTAGGAATATGAATGCGGTTATGATATCGATGCCCGTTGGCATTTGCTTCATCTCAAGTATGTGAAGCACTAAATCCTCCTCATTTTTATTTTATTTTATTTTTTGCCACCTCTCTGTTGGGTTATAAAACACAAAGTCGATCTGAGTCTGCATATCTCAAAGATAATAAAAAGGTGAAAGTTGCAAAAAATAAATAGGATCATTTTATAAACTAAAAAGTTTTTTTTTTGGTGGCAACTCCTAAGATTCGTAATGGTTATTATTTAAGGTTTCTTACATTTTCTTATATTTTACTGTTTGTTACATAGACACACAAAACAAACAAGCATACACAATCACTCTGAAAGTTCATTTAGGGTAGTATCTAGTCTGCTGTTGTTGGTAACAAGTTGCAAGCAGCGTTTGCAATGAAATTTCCAAAATGCCTCTCAGTTTTCTTGGTTAAGTCACAAGGTCTTGTTCTTGTGCTGCTGAAAATTTGAATGTTCAAAGTTTCTTTAAAAAGCAAATCACAGTTATGAAGGCATATAGGTGTTTTTAGACTGTGGGACAAACCAAAGTACAGGAAGAGAACTCAAATACTCCAACAAAACTCTTGCATTTGTAAGTCAGGGGTGGAGCTCCTGGAAGACCTGGAACCTGATTGGCCACCCCAGTGGATAGACAAATCACTGTGTGCTGCACTGGAAGATGTGTGATTAGAATAAACAAGGACATAAATTGTTGGTTTGTATATTTGTTTTGTAAGTACACAAATATTTCATAAGTTAAACAAAACCTCCAGTGTATTTCTCTCATGGACCTCCTGTATGTTTGAGTTTGCTAAAAATATTTCCAATATATGAGTCATATTTGTAATGAAAAAAAGGATATCCATTCCTGATGATGACTATAATGATAACATTAATGTTTGTGTTGGTGTAAGAGAAAGACTGAGATAGCAAGACAAAAAGAGAAATAGGTAATGAATATTGTCAAGAAGGTTTGTTCCTTCAAAAAACATGTTAAAAAAAACATAATTTTTTTTCATTTGTACGTACCCCCCTGAATTAATCATGGCCACCCTTGTGCCACCTGTTGCCTAAAAGTCTTGCTTCACCTCTGCTGTAAGTATTGCTACTTCTAGGTAATAAACTACATTTTTTCTCAAATTCATAGTAATAAACTATGAGTCTTGTATGTCTCTAGACAGAATCTGCAGTATCACTGGTGGATTCAATTCTTAGTACAGTGACTGATGAACGCGTTGTGCTATAGCGTGTAAACAACCACCTTGTGTTAAAGGTGAACAAGTGGAAGGAGACGGGTCAGAGACAATCTACAAAAGGCTACAAATATCCAAATGTTTACTTGGACAACAGGACTTTTATTTATTGGCCAGTAACATTTGCAGCAAGATGTTGCATGCCTCATAAGTCTTTAGGTAGAGAATGCAATTTTCCTTGCAGCCATCGCTTAGGACAGCAACATCAAAGCCAGAGATGTAAATAAACTGATGAAACTGATATATAGTAAAAAGGTTCTCTCTGTCCCAGAGAGCAATCTAACTTGAGTTGATTGTGAGAAGAAAGATGTTGCAGATGCTTTCAACATAATGGACAACGCTGCACACCCTCAATGCCACTTAGTGATAAAACAGCACAGTGTCTTCAGCCGGAGCTTTCTCGAACTGTGATACCCGATGTTATTTCTGCCCTCTTCAATTTTGATGCTATATTTCTTCCTCGTTTAAACAATGTGTAAATGTGTTACTCACCCTCCCAACTATTTATTATAAAACTGGACTTTGATACAGGGGTGACAGGACAGTCTGAATGGAACAAATACAATTTCTAAAATAACATTGTTCTCGGTGCACTATCTAAAAATCATTCATTGAAATGGTCTGTGCAAATGGAGTCCTCACAATGTGTATGTCTTTAAATATCTACTGGTTTCAATATTCACTGGTTCTTTAATGCTTATCCAGCGGCTCTGGGATTTCTGTGTTTCTAAAAACTTTGAAGTCTTCTTTACTTTATTTTTTCAGGTTTGAGGTGAGAGGAGAATTTCTGGAGTTTGGGGTGAAAGGCAGATGAGGGAAACCAAGTTGACAGTGATGGAGAGCGGACAGGCAGGTGAGTCTGGGGGTAGGTGTGCTAAACTAACTTGTCCTTTTTTGTTTTTGTTTTTTTTTTTTGTCTTCAGCTCAGCTATTTGTAACGTGACTGCATCAGCTGTGATTTAAGTGCAGCTACGTCCGATAGTGAATAAGAATGTAGCAGTAGCATCACGAGCAGGCAGCACCAGGGACTGCACGTCTAACTTTCCCACATATGAAGGTAATGAGGGTAAAATGGGGGGGTGCGGGGGCGCGTCTTTGGACAGCTTAGAACCCTGACAATCACAGGGAAGTATTTGTCTGCTAAAGTCATAGTTCATGAATCAAAAATGTATTTTTTTGTTTTCCATTGATAGAAGGAAGAATAGAAGGGACAGATGAGCAGATATGCTGTGAATGAGCCGTCGCTCTGCTTTCGTAAACAGGCCATTCAAGGAAACGTCCCTGTGGGACCAGAGCTTTATCAAGGTTGTGTCCTACTCAGCAAGCTACCTTTGTAAGTGTGCACATGCCTGAGTGCACACCGTCCTCCAGTTTCCCAACAGTTAGGGCTGACGTCTCTCCTCCCGACGCAGAAATAAAGTGTGAATCGTGCGCGGACATAAACGTGTCTGAGTGCGCGCGGACTCGGCTCGATGCCAGAGGTTCCCACAAGTCTCGCGTGTCAGATAGAGGGGTCAACAGCTGTTGGCTAAGAACGCTCTCTGTGCTCACTCTGCCTGGCACACAAGCAAGGCGTGAAAGAAGAATAAAATACATAAGAGGGGTGTTGTTCTGTGGAAAATGGAAGAGAAAAAAAATCTTGTGCTGTGAAGACATTTGAAACAACCCAAACACTTGCCATCAAACAGCCACGGGCATTCAGCCATGTATTGGTTGATATGTGATAAGCCTGTTTTGTTTGCATAATTCACGAAGCTTAACAATATTCAATAAGACATGCTGGATAGATACAATAAATTGTTATTGCTGCTGTGCAGACAGAAAAATGTAAATGCAAGCGTGCTTCAGCTTTGTTATAAACCTTTTTCGTGTTTACATAATTCCACTCCCCAGCTGTTTGCACTGTTTGTTACTTGAGCGAAACGCATGCGGAAATTGGCCCGGAGGATTTCAGAGGTTGGCAAATTACATTTCCAATCAATGCCAAGACTGCAAAAAAATCTATCTAAGCTATATGTGTGAAATTATGTTTTTATTGATTGGAGGGCAGGGTGGGGGGGAGGAGAAGCATACAAACAAACCAAAAAAAAAGAAAAGAAAAGTAAAAGCTATTATTTATTTTGGCTTGGAGATATTTCTTTAAGGAATAAAAAAAAATGGCAGCATCATACAAATGAAGGCGCAGCAGCTTGGAAGAAATTAATTACCAGCATCGCCAGGGAAAAAGAATAGCACAGCTTCATTTTCATGTTGTTGTCCATGTCGGCTCTAAATTCATAGTCTTGTATTGTTATATTGAGGTTGTAGGGATTATATTGTTAAATCCCCGTCTCCCATTGTGTTCTTGGCCTCATCTTTAAAAAAAACCCACCCTTATATAACCTTACAAGTCACACAAGCACACTTTTATTAAAACAAGTGTACAAGCGCGGCCATGAGCGCAGCACAAAGTGCTCACACAGGCAGCTGGGTGACCCTGCTCTGTTTGTTGTGATTCAGGGGATAGAGAAAGAATTACGTAACATGAGGTTTAAAGCTGAATCCGAGCCGTGGCTTCGAGCCACTGACCCTTTTTTTTTCCAAGAAAGGCACAAATGTTTGCCTGAGCGTTTGAAAGGGTTTTTTTACGGTTCTTTTTGTTTATGGGATCTCTTAATGATTAATCCTTCACTCTGTCAGATCAAATTCTGTAAAATCTTAAGATAAATCACCCAGTTGTTTTATATTAGAATAGTTGAATCAGGCATACAGTAGTTCCAGCTTGTATTTGTTTCGTCATCTGTTTTGTATTCCTTATTATTTTCAGAGAAAAGCAACAAAATCAGCCCACCTGCGTTTCCTTCTTGACTCAACCTGCAAAGAAGCATATTTTCATGCCTTAAGGCTTTCTACTCAGGAGCATTTTGACAAATATAGATATTCTTAGCAGTTGTGCCACAAATTTCAGCCTTGGCCTCTGAAAGCAACTACTAACCACAGCCAGGGGGGAATTTTCTTGTTTCCTGCAACTGTGATGGCTTTTGAGGGTGCCAGATTTTGTGCCACCATCTTTGGTTTGACATCACAATATGTGGGAATATTTTCACTGCCGAAATGATAGCGGTAGCCCTTTATACATGCATTTCTTTAAACAGAGGGTGTGTGTAAGAATGAAAATTTCAGAGATTTTTGTAATTTAAAACGAACCATTTTGTGTTTGGAGTTAATGAAACAAAATGCAAAGCTGTCAGTTTGAGTTCACTCTCAGATGATTCACTGATTTTGTTTGCAAAGCAAAAGGTAGTGGAGAAAAAAATGTTTCAGAAGAACCCAGATCTATAAAAAAAAAAGAACAAACAGACCAAAATGAACAAAACTGGAGCTCCACATGTGGTAATAAGATGATCTTCCAGAAAAAAACGAGCTAGATAGCCAAGATAGATAGATAGATAGATTTAGGATGCCATAAGCTTAAACATCTTGTATGCATATAAGCTTTGGACAAAACCAAACTGAACTTAAAGAATACTTTTTCATGATGCAATAGCTGGTCCTTTGATTGCTTTCAGTAACTCTGTAAGATTCTGGAAACAAAATGTTACCCACCCCTGTCCTCGAAACCCTTTGGACTGGATTTGACATATACAAGTTGTCAAATAAACTGCCTTCAGCTATGGTTTGCTTTAATTAATAGCACTAAAATACCTGCAGACACGTTTTAGTGTCACGTTGAAGGACACTGACAGAAACCCCTGCTGGAAATAAATCTGCAATTCTGTTTTCTGCAAACCTGCCCTGCCTTTAACCAGGAGAAGCTCTACTATTGCTTACAAATATGTTCTTTAGTCATTAAGACCCTCCCCCACTACACACACTTTATTTTTTTTTTCTGATTCTGTACAGAACATTACTTGACCTGGCTGCTGGGAGAAAAGAATGGACGTAAGCTTAAAATACCTCCCAGTCTTGACACAGCACTGCTCCAGCTGCACTCTGTAATTACCAGCAGCACAATCAGCACACTCATTAATTTCACCTGACTGACAGCCACTGACGGCTCAATAGCAGAAAATGCACCAGTACGACTTCATAAGTAAATGGAACTGACATCTTAAAGCTTTCTTCCAGCTGGAAGGCTGCACTCAGAAAAGGCTATAATATGGTGTGACCCAGGATGTCCGTTCCAATGTTCTGTTTTGGTCCTATACTCGTAAAAAAAAACAACAACAACAACAACAGGAAGAAAACAAAAACAGCAAAACTCAGATGCTCTTCTTGTTTATCCTGTGCATTATGTAATAAAAGTTACAATGAGAGGGTTAGCCTAACCCTTAAGTTATGCTGCTGGGATTGGAAGAGCTTTCTGACTCCATGCAAGTATTGACTTAATCATAAACAAATGTGAAGGAGTACAAACTGGACTCCACAAGTAAAGTAATTGGTCTGACTGTGCCAGCGGAATTGGCCCAGATAAATAGGTCACATAATAGGTTGTTTTATAGCTGGAATTTTACACATTATTGCAAAAATATTTAAAATCGGATGGAAGAAAATGTACAGTGCTGACTGTTAGTCAGGTTTTGTGCAATCAAATTGTTCCATAAACAGTAAGAAAGCAAACATCTAGGTCCTTATGTTTGTTCACACCTGTCCTTCATATGTAATCAGCTCACCTGGTTCTAATTCATTCGTCACCCTGCCCAGTACTTAAAACTTTTTTTTCACTACAGCAAATCAGGGAAATTGCAGCAAAACTATAAAATGTCCAGACTACTGAGTTGACATTTACCTTGGTGTATGCTTGTTTGTTAGAAATAAAGGAAATGAGCTCATATAGTGATTTAGGATTTGGTGCATGGCAGGTTATTGTGCTCTCTCGTCTATGGAAGCTAAACAGCCAAAGGCAGTTGAGCACAAAGCTTTAATGAATGCATTTATTAACAGTCATAAACTTGAAGAGTCTGAAATGAATTTGCCAAGGAGGTACAATTAATTTATTTTTGCTTCACTTCTTACAAAATGTCATAACTGGGAAAGCTTAACTAATTTATTTTTTATGCCAAATGTGTTTTCGAGCTGTCAAATGGGTTGGATTAAATCACACACTCTTACCTCGGCGAGGCAGCAACAACAGGACTTTAAGACAGTTTTACTCTGCTTCTTTATCCAGATTTGTGAAATTTTACTTGCAGCTTTCACCTAATGTTGTGGACAAATAAGGACACAAGTATAGGCTGAGAGAGTGGAAAATACACTGATTTGTTGATAAAATGTAGATGAGAATATCAAAGTCTTAGATTAGAGACAGAAGGCAATTAGAGCTGCACAGCTTGAAGCATTAACACGTTTTAGATTCAGCCAGCATGTGGACCAGAAAAAAAATCTGTTGGTGTGTTTGGAACTAAATTAACTGAAATAATAGAGAGACGTATAAGCTGAAATAATGTTAATTGTTTCTTAAGGTTATTGCGATGCAGCAGATTGAGACCTAATAATATACTTTGTTCTGACACATTGAAAATAGTATGAACTTTGTCAACTACTGCTTCTGATTTGATCAATTTTTCCAAGGACAGAAAAGTAAATGTGTTCTCTTCTCTCCATGTGAACGTGAACGATCTGACAAACATGGAAATGAACGCTCCGTGATGATGAGCCACACACGCCATCGTCTTCATCATCGCGAGCTACGGCGGTGACATTTACACCGTGAAAGGAAATGTGAGGAGCTATCAGTCTCCCGTGCGTGCACACAAACATTCACATGCCATAAATGAATGTGATGAACTCCGATGTCAGCCATATTTGACAGAAGCTGCACATTAGTGTGCGTCTGGGGAACGCTCCATTATTTTGGGTAAATATTCTTTGGGTATTTCCACAAGCACCCCCAGCCTTTTTGGGAGAGACTAAGAAGAAGAGAAGCTGTGGCTAGTAAAATGAAACCAAATTAAAACCAGTTCATCCACATGCAGAACTTTTTTTTTTGTAGGTTCTGTGTCTGCACAGATTCCGGTGGGACATGCCTGAAAAACCTCCAAAGGAAGGCGTCTAGGAAGCATTCTGAGTTTCCCTCCTAGCCATGACTACTTCTTGAAATGTCTATGAACTCCACGAACAGGATCAGAGGCATGGGGTGAAGTCCAACCCTCACCAGGTTGACTTTGCACCAGGGATGCCGACACTCTTCTTGCTTTGGTGATCTAGAAACTGGGTAACGCTATAAAGTGACCTCCGCCTCCCATGCCTCCCTGGTTAACACAACCTTAAACCTTCTCCGGAGCCACAAAGAACCCACAGACTGGACAGTCAAACACAGATGACCTCCTTCAGCATGGTTTTCCAAATATGCTGAGCATTGTTGAGTTTAGATTGATGCTACATTTTCCAGAAAGACATTTCTGTCTGGAGAGACTATAACTGCTTTTCAGAATTCCTGTCAGTGTCATCAGACAGTTGTAGGCTGTGTTTGGGAGTGTCTATAGTCTGGTGTGTGTGGTAGCTGCATGGAATCACAGATTTGCCAGTTAGTAACTGATCAGTGAGCTTATCAATAAAACCAGAGCAAGCTTTCAATTTATTTCAGTAATCATTATCTGACTTCTAAAAGGCAAACTGTTTGGGAGGGTGCAGTAAAAAGATGACTCAGAAATGTGCCATGATAGTGAATATGTGACTAAATTTTTTTTCCCGTGACGAAAGTCCTCAGGCTAATTCAAGTGTGTGCGAAAACAAAGGAACGACATAAAGATGAATTCATTACCCTTTGAAGCCTCACACAACTGTCATTGTAACACAGCGAAGCGTGATTGTCAAGCATCCACCCTCACACTCCCTCTCAGCTTCCAATATGAAGAGATAAAACACACACACACACACTGGGTCATTCGTCTTTTGCAGGTTTGTGGAGCGTTTCAATTCATTCCACATTCCCAACAGCATGCGAGTCAATCTGGTCTAACACTATGTCGTGCAGAGCCAAATCCTCAGGTTTTTTTCCCTTCTCCTCTGTTGTTTCTTAAACATTTAACATCACAAACACAAAAGACACTGAATAATCTATTCGTCACGTCCCTCGGAGTACGTGTTGTTACGGATTGCGCGCTGAACCACTGCAAAAATCAAACATTTGCTTGGAATGGGACATTTTTTAGGTGCTTTCTGAGAAACCAGTTCCTACATTTAATTAATCCAAAGGGAGAGATGGTTTGTGTTGTTTGACAAGAGAGGAACTCGGGCTTCATTGTTGTGTAAAGTAGTACAGAATGAATTGCAGGGGCTTTAAACACTTGTCTCTACAGATTTAAACAATAAAAGGAGATAAAATAAACAAAATCAAGCAGGAAGGTATGCTGGATTTTATCAAAGAATGGATGCAGACGTCAACTAATAAAGCCTATACATTGCTTTAAATCTTCAGATCGTCAACAGTTTGAGCTTTATTAGTTAACAAATAAGGCCAAATCTGGTCACACCAGTTGACTAGTGACTATTTTGTCCTCACTAGAGAACTATCTAACATTTTTTGTGCACTAGTTAAGTATTTGATATTTTTTAGCTTTACTAGGTATCTATAAGAACAAAAATGTGTCAACAAGTTGACTAGTGAGCATCTTAGTGTTCCTCTTGTTTAACTTTTAGGTGGCGCTGTTAAAGCACACATTTGACAGTCACTAGTAAATTAGTACAATTTAGTTGTGTTTGTTGCTTACTGTTTATTGCTGACTTGTACGACACAGTTGTTGACTAGTTCAGCCCACTTGTAAGTTAAAAAGATCATTGTTTAACTAGTACATCAACATGTTGAATCAGTGCAACCAAGTGTGCAACTCCTGCAGTGTATTTCCGGATATTATGAATTCACAAACAACTTGTCATACTGTCTCCTGTTTCCTGAGAAATGACAGTGATTTGTTTAAAAAAATAAGAATCAGGCAAATGTCATTTATATATGACTACAGAAACTGAAATTAACAGAACAGATCAGCCATAATTATCAGAACCACGGCTGATCAAAGGCTGACAAGTGCACTGATTGAAAAAAAATGATGGCCCTTGAGCAAATTGTGTTCCTTACAAGCTGCCAAGCTTCTAATAAGATATGTGTGCACGTTTTTACTTTCATCCAGAAGTAAAGTGTGTAGTATTACCAAATAACACTAAGAGCTCATACAATTCACCACCTAAAGTTTATGTTACTTAAAACTGGAATAAAAATTTTATATCCTGTTCGCACACTATTAGGAAACATGACTGAACCTATCAAAGACTGAAAAAAAGATTAAATCAGAAGCTATTTGTCCTGCAGTATGCTATATATGAAAAGCTCTTTGAAGCGCTTGTACCAACCATGTGTTCAGCTGAAGGCCGGGGACGCAGATCAGAGAGAACTCCCAGAAACTCGTAGGGTTCCACGAGAGATAAACTGCCAAACCGACAGCAGGAGCAGGCGAGCGAGCGTATGATTTAACATGCCGGAACAGCGTGCTGAGACAGTGTGTGCCCGCTCGTCTCATCAGTCAGAGCAGCCAGGTACAGACGTACGGCGGCTTTACAAGGTCAGTGTTTTACTTTGGCTGGTGCTCGCTAATTTAATTACAGGCAGAGTGCCACAGAAAAGCCCAAAGACAAACAGATGCTGCAAACCTCAACTCCCCCCTGTTCTACAAGTCATACAATTTGTATCTGGAAGGGAGATGCTGAGTGATCTAAAGGCCTTCCTGGTGGCAGAGATCTGTGACATTAATCAACAAGTGTCACACACAGGATGGAAAAAGGGAAACTTTTCTAAATCTGCTGACACCTCTTTACCGCCCTCCAAACCACTTCTTTCTAAAACAAAGAGGCATAACATGAAAAAGCTGTAATGCAGTTTAGTAGATTTAACAAAAAAAAGTCTAATTTTCTAATTACGATTATTTTTAAAAACAATAGGAACAAAATGTTTTTTTCAGAACCAAGTTTTTAATTAAAGCCTGCTAGCAGATGATGTTTTTGCCTTTGTGTGTCTGTTAGCAAACTATTTCATTAATGGAGGAACAGATCTGAATTCGGGTGACATGCATTTCGTAAATATTGTTTTAACAGAGCTATTGACGCCAAAGTTTTTTCTTTCTAATAAAGCGGAGATTTATAATGGAGAAAAGAGGGGAGGGAATACACCGACACTATTGGCTGAGCGCACCAGGAAGTCATCTGACGTTTTGACGCAGGCGCTCCAAAGTCAACAACTGTTTGTGTGTCGAAGCTCAACATGGCTCCCAGACAGGAGCTCCCGAACGTGGCCGTGGTTGCTTGGCTGGTGTTTTCCTCCTTGATCCCCCCGGTTGAGGCTTACGACGCGGGCGACGCTTTGGCCCTGCTGCTGTGCGCCGTCCTGACGGGGGTGGGCTTCTGCGCCTGCCTCGGCTGGTACGCACGGAGGCGCAACGGCCATATGTAACGAGGAGGGCACGAGAGGGGGCTTCTCGGACACGTCTCGTCCTGTCACCACACGCATGCTGTCAGACGTCCTCGTGCGGTCCAACGTGGACCTTTTTGGACCCATATTGAAACGTGCCTTAATGGAGATTTATACGCAGACAGCACGTTGAGCCGGAGGAGGAGGCGGAAGTCAAACCAGGAAGTGTGAAAGCAAGAACTGCGTCGAGATTCTAAACCAAATACTGTTGCCTTTTTAATGTATAAAAGGAGTACTCTGCATTTTCTTTTAAACCCCTGCTCCTCTTTGTGTTTAAAAGCGCCTAACTTCAACACGACACTGTTTTACCTGATGCACGGCGTCACGTGGGAGACGTTTCCGGTGTCATGTGAGCTGAACACATGACTGCAGCTTTTGTAAAGAAATGCTCATAAATCATATCGGTTCAACTTTTTGGCTTCTGTCTTTCTTTAAATGATGTAAAGTAAAAGAAGTGTTATTGATTAAACAATGATTATGTTCCCCTCATAAAGAGCGGTCAATAAAATGCTGTAAAAAGTTTACATTAAGAGTAACTTTGGATTTTCTTAAGTGCTAAATAGTAAACATAGAAGTAACATTTCTTATTTAAAACATTTTTTTTAATGCAGGAGAGCTGATATCTTTTGTAGAAAGCGTAGTTTTAATCAAAAGTCATGATCTTCTAGCACTCGTTATCTGTAAAAATAACCAGATTATAGCAATGTTTGTGTTGCTCAAGTTTGATTGGGCTGCCATCTTAAATTGGGCTGGCTCCAGCAAAAGTTAATCATTTGAAAATATACTTCTAATGATTACTGCCTGCAAGTATTATAAAAATCTGTTTAGTGACTGGTGAGATATTTTGCTAACAGAGACTTAACACCATCCATCTTTAGACAAATTCTGTTGGTCACACTATATTAGGATGACTTTCAGCTGCTGTTGCGCAACATTTGACCTCAATAAAACTGACTGAATGTTCTTGGGCAGCCATTTTGAGTCAGTTCAGTGTAAATACAAGCAGCAGCAGCAAGCGATAGCACTTCCAGCAGACTATCATGATATCTCTGCTAAAGCCATATCATACAAAACTCATGGCTGTGTAAAAGTTCATGAATTAAAGTTTGAATGACCCAGTGTATTTTTTGTTATTAGGGTTGTTTTATGACAGAAAAACTCCATTTATCTCTTGTTTGACAAACGTGGCCCGATGGAGTCATTGTTCAACAGTGACACTGCCCCACCCCCCCGCCCAACACACACACACACACACAAATAAACGGCTGAGGGATCAAATCCCATGAATTTCTCATGCTGAGCAGGCAGAATGAACAGCAGAGAGCAAAGTGCTTGTCAATTATGTACGGAGCCATTACCGGGAGGGGATGGGGGGGCAGTCGGTGTACCCCCTTGGGAGCGACCTGGTCCCCCACCCCCTACACACACACACAC
>JAVKLF010000053.1:10113276-10127907 GCA_034783495.1 Millerichthys robustus
GGACACATAGATATTGGGACACATAAGTACTGGGACACATAGGTACTAGGACACATAGATATTGGGGAATATAGGTATTGAGGAACGTACATACTGAGGAACATATGTATGGACCTAGTGTGGCCTAAACCTACCTTAGTTTGGTGTGGGAAATCAAGTGATCAGATTTGTTTTTCCTTGATTTATTTGTAGAAGATCAGTTAGCAAGTCTGTCCTTGCGCTTGACACGCTCTTGACTAACCCACACCAGAAACGTGCAGTTTAAAGCTCGGTGACAGAAAGAAGAGTTGAATACTTCATTTGTGAAACTGCACTGGGTTTAATGAACAAAGCCTTTACCATTGGCTCAGCTGATCATGCAGTAAAATTTATCAAGATGCACAGGGGGCTTGGGAGTGCACGGCATTTCCCACAACGGTACAAACAGATTCATTATTTGAAGCGCGTTTTATTTTTCCTCCTGCTGGTAGAATTAATGAATCAGAGTTTTCATCGTCACAGCTCAGTGAGACTGAACAGGTTGGGTTATTAAAAAGCCATTGCCGCTTCACTCTGTGATCTCAGGCAAAAAAAATGGAATTGGAAAGTATTATTGCCCTCAACTGGTAGTTGTAACCTTCATTTATGTTCACATAAAAAGCAGAGTCTTTGTACTTTCCTGGTAAAAGTTATTAACCTGAGAAACATCAACAAATATCCTTTGGTTTCCTTCTCTTACAAATCTTCTCAAACATTTTTACTTGAAATCCTGTTTGATTTAAACATTGTGCTCATCTACTTAGACTGAGCCACAAAGGACGTCTTCTGCGAGTGTCTCATCTTCAGGACTGTAACCTCTTGTCTGTGATGTTGACAGGGGATAAAGCAACAGGGTGGTGGTTTAAATAGATCCCAGAGAATTGACACTTGGCAGATGAGGCACTGTCCTTGTCCCATAAAGATGATTTGCCTTTTGAGCACCAAGTGAGTGGCGATGGTGACTTTCGCTTCCTTTCAAAATTAATCAGGACAAGAGGGGGGATTTATTTTTTTAGATCCTTTCTGTTTAGAGTTTTATATGCCTCCTGTCTAAGAGAAAAGACACAAAAAAGCCCCTAGGAATATTGTTAATGGGAAGTCCACATAAGGAAAACAGGTGGTTGGATTATAAAACTTTTGTCCAAATAACCCAGAATGCATTGTGTGTTTTCTTTCTGTTCAGTTTCTATAGGATAAAGCAATAAAACCAGCTACAGCTTGGTTAGTTTTACAGATATTAAGCTCAGATTTTGTGTGGTAGTAGCTGAGAGTCATCTCAAATGCATACTCCATACACTGATACAACACATTGGACTTTTGTTTAAATTTGAAGTCACGGCCATCCTTTTCTCCAAAATTCATTTCAGCCTTTAAGGAATAAAAACTAGTGATTCAGCCGTCTGACGGCTCACATCCAGTTTAGGTGCAAAACTCCATTTTATTGATTTCTATAAAGGCTGAATTCTTCTTTACCAGCTGACAGCCTCTTCATACATTTCTCAATACGGTTCTGTGATGCCAGTGAACTCGACCCATGCACTTTATGTGGCCAGATTAAAGACAAAGCTGTTTCAGTTCCTTCCATTTGCTCTGTCCAGAGAAAAGATAAAGATAGCCTGTAATTAAACGCCAACATCTCAGACATTTGCACAGCGATCCTTTCAGAGCCTGGAAGATAGAATCCCCAGTGAGTCAGCAAGCTGAAATAAATTTTTAAAAAAAATGTATATATATAATCTTGTCATGCTTTCTTTGAAGCTTTTCAAATCGAAGCACAGGGATTTCTGCACTTGAATGATAAAAAATCTACAGTGAGAGGTTTACAGCTAAAGCCAATGCAGTTCATGGCTCTCAGTGTTGAATAACTGATCTGACAGACAAGAGTTTTTATATCTTTCCTTTTTTTCAATATATATTTCCATAATTATTAACAGTACCATTCATATGATGGATTTTAATTAAACTCTTAATCATTACTGTACTTGTACAAATGATTTACTTATGAAGCCAACCCAAATCAATACGGCAGATGTAACTGATCCAAGAAAACGTAAACATGACCATAACAGTGAATTTTACAGATCCGAGTTCAAATGTGATGCAGTAGTATTGAGAGTCATTAACATACTTTGAGCATCCAATCTTGCAAAATTGCATTGACATTGACATGATTTTATCAAGGTATGACTTAAATGATTATAAAAAAAATTTAACATCAAAGTCAAAAGATCAGGCTTGACAGAGTGCGTTTTTTTATTTGAGTTCTGTAAGGACACGTCAGTTGAATGCCATTCCAGCATAATACAATGCATCTTTACAAATACATTCAGATGTTATAAAATTTATTTAGTTTATTACATATGTTATCACTATACAGTCACAAATTAGTTCATGGAGTGGAAAAAAATGAAAATAAAATACAGCCTCGAAAAAGACACGTCTCTTGCGTTGAGATTTCTTCATGCTGAAAAGCAAAGCGTGGCTGTTATGACCCTCTCGAGGTGCCGTAGTTTAACACCCGGAAGCGCAGTCGCAGACAACTAAACAAACATGTAAGCAACGTTTTATAGATTAAAACATGCTTATTCAGATAATTTGAGCTTTTTGTGGTTTCGACTTCTGTTCAGAGGCTGTTGTTTACTCTTTTGACAGTTAGGCACTTTTAAAAACTTGCTCGAGCACTTTAGCAGAAGCGGCTATTTTGGTTAGCAAACAGAGTCAGGCCGTGCCACATCGTCACCAACTAACTGACAGCAACAGGACAAGGCCTCACTCACTATCTGCTTTTTCTTCTAAAACGTGTCGTTTATCTTCGCATTTGTATGCTTGTTATAATTTCGTATTTGTTTGTATTGTTCAGTAACACATTGTAGGCAAAATAAACGTCAAAACGCTGATTTAGACCAGAATTATATAAATAAAGCTATACCTGGAGTCATTTGTTGCCCTAAAATTAAGTAAATATGTTTTTTAAAATATAACAGATGGCAGAGTAAGCAGAGGTACTGAAATAAGTTGACATGATGATAATCAGATAAGAGTGATAGAAAAGTAAAAAACAATTAAGTGTTGGCACACTGTTGTGTACATGAATTTGTCCTACATGACAATTTTTTTTTATTTGAGTAACAATGCGATTTGATTTGTTTCCAGGGGTTGATTTTGCGAAACGATCACAGAGAAGTGCTGTTCTTCAGTTGCGAGTCCCGTGAGAGGATGTAAGGAGTAAACTGATCAGAGGCGTTTGTTGTGTTTGGATGAGCTGATTTTCCTGTCAGCCATGATGGATCAGGAGGAGGAAGAAGAGAAGCTGATGGCGAAACAACCGCAGAAAGTTGTGGACGTGTGCACACCTATGTGCTGGCTGGGCTACTTGTCCAGGTTCAACCTCTTCGTTGCAGTATCTGTCGGCATGTACGTCCGCTGGGAGGTGATGGGCGAGCCGATGATTCTGGTCATGTTCATCCTGGGCCTCTTTGTGCTGGCAATTGCTGGCATCCTCCATTACTACTTTGCTATGGAGAAAGCCAGCCTGAGCTTGTTTCATTTGTGGTTTGGCTTTCTCCTCGGACTCCTGTGCTTCCTCAACAGTCCTGAATTTGGGTTGAATGTCAAAGAACTGGTCGCCAACTATCTCCTCATAGCCAGTGCGGCCATTAAAGCCTTATGGGCCATATTTGAGCGTATATGTAGCTCTGTTCATTACAAACCCAGATTGTTAACCTCAGCTGAATGGCTCGAGCTCCTAGGATTTGGTGTTGCCAGCACCAGTATGCTTCTTCAGAATTCAGTGGCCATAATAGGCCTGGTAATAGCCTTGGGGTTTCTCATTGTGGACCTGAGAATGAAATCCATCCTGGCTTTGCCCAACTTGCTCAGTTTTGCTTTGATTACATCACTCATGTTCTTCCAGGCCTTAGGCATCCCAGCCAACCCATATGCCTTAGGCTGCTACCTTGCCAGGCTGCTCTGTGAACCTGTGTTGGATGTGTACTTTAGTGGGCTGGGGCCAATTGAGCGCTGGATGCCAGTCCTCTCCCTTGGGAAGGTGTGGAGGAGACTATCTCTGTTTCCTCTGTGTGTGATGGAGCTGGCCTTCTTTGTCCTTGCTGCCTACAAGGTACATACATTCATTATTCTGCAAGAAACATCGTCCAGTATTTTAAAAAGTCTCATATAAATGTAATGATATTTTAATGTGTGTATAACCCCAATTCTGAGAAGTTGGGACATTGTGTAAACAAATGCAAAGTTTTCCAAATCTCCAAAATTCATGTTTTATTCACAATGGAACCTAGAAAACATATATGTTGAAACTAGGAAATTGTACCAGTTTAAAAAAAACAAATAACACCTCATAAATGATGGGTCAAGAAAAAGCTGCGAAGTCAGTGCGTCGAATAAGAAAGAGCTTGTGAAGCTTTTTGCTGCTAATTCGATTAGTTGGCAACAGGTCAGAAAGCGGAATATATCTAAAAAGGACATGCTGTAGAGGCTGAATCTCCCAAAACTAAAGATGGCCTCTCTCCTCTTTACTAAAGAGGAGAGAGGCCATCCAGCCTGTTATCAGCACTCAATTCAAAATCCCTTCTCTGATGGTATGGGGGTACTTTAGTACTTCTGGTATAGGCTTGAACATCTGGAAAGATACCATAAATGCAGAAAAATATATAAACCTTTTAAAACAACATATGTTCCCATCCAGCAGAAAAGACCCAGGACTGTTGAACATCTAGAACCCTCCATCAGACATAAGACAAGATTTCCCACAAAAAACTCTAGGTACTGATCTCAGTTCCTAGACCTTTACAGACTGTAATTAAAAACATTGCCCTGCTCAGACTTTTTTGAGACGTGATACTGCCAATAAATTCAATACATTTACTATGTTCTAATGTGAATAAAATATAGGTTTATAAGATTTGCTAATCATCACATTCTGATTTTCTTTACATTTTACTCAATATCTCAACTTTTTCTGCATTCTGGATGTATATGTCGATATATTTTTGTCTTGCACAGCTCAGCCACTTGACAATGTGGTGGTATCTGGTCATCCCAGGCTTCTGCCTGTTTGGCCTCTTCTGGGCCATCTGCCACATAATTTTGCTGATCACAACTTGGGGCTTCCACACCAAGCTGAGCGAGTGCCAGAAGGCCTGGCGGGCCCATCAGTCAGGCAGACGGAGCCTGGACCAAGTCATGGCCTCACGAGGCATCCGGCACTTCTGCCTCATTTCAGAACGCCTGGTGTTCTTCACTGTGCTGTCAACAGTGATACTAGGAGCCGTGTCCTGGCAGGTAAGCTATGTCACTGTTGTTCATCACAGTTTAAATTTTAGTAGTTAAGATGAAAAGTGTGTTTAGTCACATTTACTAGTAGGAAAGTGCAGTTACTTTTGGTCCCAATACTGAGACATAAAATAAATAAAACTGGAGCCTAAATTTTTTTATCTAACTGCATAAAAATAAGTGCAAACTTATTTATTACTATATTATTTTTTTACTTATTTAGCTGGATGCAAATTTGTCAGACATTTTCCAGTTCAGTTGTTTATAGTAAATGCAGCATATCTATTTAACAGCAATACATTTGGACAACAGGAAATTGCAGAAATCTTAGTATTGTCTGTTCAAGTCTCAGAAGCAAAAACATTGTTTTTGTCAAAATGCAGTATTCAAAATGGTACTGACTCAGCCTAATGCAGATGTTCAAGACCTCATTATGAAATGGAGGATTCACTGTTTTTGGCGCATTAAAATATTCTAGAACATATACTGTATGTATGCATGTTGTAAGTGGTGGGTCTTAAGTCTGTGTGAAAATGTGTACTAATGACAAAGCAGATGATTGGTTTCGTAAGACTGCAAAAGAGAGCCTCCCGTGTTCAGAAAGTCAGCTTTTGAAGAGCAGAGGTGCTGTTTCAAGTCATTACTCAGCCTGGAAGAGGGGCCGCAGTGGATTGGTGGTCAGTGCTGCAGTCTCTTAAGGTTTGCTGCAGGTTTGAGCTCAAAATGCTTCTGGAAGCATAAAACAATTACAGAAAAAAACAGCAACTCAGCCTTGGGGAACCACTACTGGGCCGAAGTATATATTGTAACGGCCACCTTTTATTCACTATGTTGTAACGTAGATACAGCAGTTATGCATAGAGGTGCCATTTCATGTGATGTGTTTAGCAGACTTTTGATGTTTAGCAGTTTTCTGTAAATTGGAAAATAAATAAAATTATACTCAATAAGTAGCTAAATGGGTCAACTTGTGCTTGTATGGGTCACTATAATTACATGTTTACAAAATTTGAAAATAAATACAGAACTCGTACAGAATTTTTGTAGATGTCAATAGAAAAGCTTTTAAATATATCTAAACATTTAAAATAGGCTGCATCAAAGCAAATGAGTCTTTCTTGAAACATATCCTAACATCCATGAATACAAGTTAATAAAACCAGATCTGACTGTAAAAAAAAGTTTTTTTCTGTATTTGCCCCTTGGAAAAGAATTTTAATCATTAGTGATTCAGTGTTTTATTAGAAGAACCAACAAAGTGGTAATGCTAATTTTCTTTGCAGCACTAAAAATCAGGTGAAAGAATTGCACAGAGGGTATGATTAAAAAAAAATTTCAGCAGCTATAATCCCACTGAAGGACACAGGCACATAGCCTGTTTTGGACTGATAGTCTGCTTGGTGGCGTATTTATTTGCCTGCTGTCTAACAAAACATTGTTTCCATTTAGTTAGCGTCTGTCATGTTTTGTGCTGTGATAATAGCAGTGTCACTCCCATATTGTGTTGCTGTCTCCCTTTGTGTCAGCAACAGTTAAGTGAATCTGATTACCTCAGTACGAGCTGCAAGCGATGAATGAAACTGACTGACTGTTTTGGATTTTTGCAGCCCTCCAAAGGTCTCTTTCTCAGCGCTCTGCTGGTGGTGCTGCCCTTGGAGTCTCTTGCCCACGGCTTGTTCCATGAGCTGGGCAGCTGCCTGGGGGGAACTTGTGCAGGCTACGCTCTGGTCATACCTACAAGTTACTGCAGGTACTCAAACCGTTTGAGCCATTTTACAAAGAATAACCTTCATTTTGTCGTAATGTTTCACACAGACTGAGTCGTTAACAGATAAATAGTATTTACTGTTTAACTTTCGCATCGTTGGTTCAAGTTGTTCTTGTTATTTTTCTGTGAAGGTCAAGATACCAAAAATAACCTCCATCATCAACCTCTAAAAATGTGGTAGACATATTTGGGCAACTAAAACAAGTAGACATTTGAAACTCTTCTTTTTAGTGTCTGTGTGAATTGCAGATGATCATTGTTTTCTTTAAGTACTGGTTGGTATTAACAAAGTTAAGATGAAAGTTTTCTCCTTCAAAATATTTAGTACTGGGTAAATCCTCGGGTAAATTTTAATACAAACCACGTTCTATAGGGACTTGCGACATTCGGTATGCATGTCTGCGTTTGTTGGGTCCATAGGGAAAACTGAGCGCATGATGAGAATACATCAATGAATATTCGCCTATTTGATGGCTTCAGATTGTGTTTTCAAAATGACAAGACACCCCCCTTAGGGAGATCAGAGAGGTGGAAAAAAGGGATGAGACCGTGGTCAAACAGGTAGAGTGACAGGGGACAAAGAACAGAACAAGGAGGTGTTGTGGGGTGGGGCGTGGAAGAGATGACAGAGCTTTGTAAGAGCCTTTTAAGGATGATAGACGGTGTCACAGAGGAAGATGTGGTCAAAATCTCCAACTTCAATCTTTCACTCCAGTGGATTTTATAAGAAGGCTGATCTCAGGTCTGTGTGGAGTCTGACTTGTTCTTGAATAACATCAAACTCATGCGTAAAGACAAAATATGCTCTTGACTTGCGGTGCATCTCTTTCCACCTGCTTGCTACCATCGAGTTGGGTTTTATACCAAATACATCCCAACACTCAGAGTTAAAAGTATCTTCAGCCTCGATTCTTGGTCTGCTCACCTTTTGCGTCTTTGTTTCATTTACGTCCCTGAGACTGTCCCTTTGGTTTGTTTTGCCCAGTGCCAGTGGACAGCCCACTCTTTTACCTCCGGACCACGTGCAGGAGTTGAATCTGCGCTCAACTGGGATGCTGAACAGCATGCAGCGCCTCTTCTCCCACCACATGATCCAGACGTTTGGATGTGACTACTCTACC
Organism: Millerichthys robustus; assembly: GCA_034783495.1. Lineage (NCBI taxonomy): Eukaryota > Metazoa > Chordata > Actinopteri > Cyprinodontiformes > Rivulidae > Millerichthys > Millerichthys robustus. Next base: position 10,121,476 of record JAVKLF010000053.1, read on the forward strand.
AGCGGTGTTACCATGGAGGCCGTGCAGAACAAGCTTCGAAGCTTTATGGAGCTCCGGACGGCAGATGGGCCTCGTCATGATACTTATTTGATTTTTTACAGCGGACATACACAGAAAGGATCTGGGGCCTGGGTTTTGGCTGGTGAGTGTCATATACTCATAATCTAATTTTATATGTTGACGCATCTCCTTTTTGGTAAAGGGTTGGATCCGTTCTAATCGATTTAACCCTTTTGCACACCAAATTAGACATTGCAATGGTTGTTGGGACTATAAAATACTATTATTGCAGAAAATATTTACTTTTGTTTCAAGCGTGCCCCTAAAAAAATCTTTGTTTGAAAGGTCAGATGTCTTAATCTCTCCACATCTCTAAAAGGTTCGACACTCCAGGATCTTGTGTGAATGTGCTAAATATAAAAGTATGTTAAAATACTTTTCTCCCCTTCCTTTTAGCCCTACACCTACATTTTGAGCAGTCACAGATGTCACAGATTTATTGTGGTAAAAGTGAAGGGCAAGATGGTAGTTTGGTTTATTTAGTTGTTGTTTTTTTCTGGCCAAAAATAATGCCCCATTAAAATATTGTCTTTACCACCTAAAAAGATTTTCTAAGCTGCAGTCGTCTATAATTACCAAAGAGACAAAACAGGGTTGAAAAACGTCCGAAGAAATGTAACAGAGTTATTGTTTCTGACAGCAGAAAGCAGACATCATATTGTGACAGTCGGCTCATCTGCATTTCAGTCTGATTTCCATCCCTTTCATTTCTATTCTCAGTCAATCACAGATCAGACAAGCGTGACACAAGAGTGGAAATTGCTTTGAACAACTGTACAAAAAAAAAACGTTGATTCCAGGAGGAAAGATTCAAGGAAAGTCATTTGTACAGCTAGCATTTCTCCACCATACAGAAGGAAAATCACAACAGGTTAAGAAAGTGTCAAACTATTTCTATGTGGCTGAAAACGAGGAGAAAACTAAAATCCTTAAAAAGACTTCTGAGTCATTATTCTGAGGTTAGCCACTTTCAAACTATCCAGAATTGGCTACGCTTTTGAAACTGTTGGCTGATTTGGCAGAAATTCCGATTGGAACTAATTTCAAGTTTTTTAGTGAAAATGTTGCATTAGTGTAATACAGTATTACATGATTTCACTCAGAGTAGCAGCATACTTATTTATATTTCTTCACCTTTATGGAAATAGAAGAACACAAGTTTACACTACCAAACTGTAGCCTTGAATTAATCATCATCTCATGAAATAACCTCTTTGGTTTCAGGAGGCGAGACTTTCCACCTGGCCCAGTTGCTGGAGATGTGGAAGGAGAAGAACGCCGACCATGGTTCCCGACTCATCGTCGTCCTGGACACAGAAAACTCTCTCCCGTGGGTCAAAGAAGTGCGGAGGGTAGATTGCATCTACGTGGCGGTGCAAGGGGCTGGCCTGTCGGCCTGTAGGCTCGACCCAGAAGCGGGAGATACCTCTGTGCTCGGCGACTTTACCTCTGAGTGGGTGGAGTTTAACTCTAATCCAAACAGCGACACCCAGTGGTCGGACAAGGGAAGGACAGTGACGGCTATGTACGGCGTATCTAAAAGGTGGAGTGACTACACCCTTCACCTTCCCACAGGAAGTGACGTGACCAAGCACTGGAAGACCCACTTTCCTAAAGCTACTTATCCTTTAGTTTACCTGTCCAACTGGTGCTGTGGCCTCAATCTGTTCTGGTTGTGTAGTATCTTCTTGCGTTGCTTCAGGAGGTGCAAACTAGCTTGGTTTCCTCCAGCTGTATTGGACACCGGGCAGGGCATTAAACTTGTACACTCATAGGTAGCTACATTCATCTGGGTACAAAGGGTTTATATAAATGATTAATAGACTTCTAATTTTCAATATGGTTACGTATGAAGATCAGATAGAGAATTTCTTCTCTTCGAACTCATGATTTAAATTAATTTTGTTTAAGCTTAACCCTCCTTTTTCTTTTATTTTAATAATGCTAAACTTATAATCAACAAGTTTGCATTTGATAAATGGTTGCTGTTAATCATAAATAATTCACAAATGGTAGCAGTATGTTATTTTTTAACAACTACTAATATTTCTGACCTTTTTTCCTCCGGTCTTTGTCAAACCAGAAGAAAAACACTTTTGAAATTTGAGAAAAGTTGTACATGTGCCATTATTTATAACATATTGCCTTAAATAAGTCTTGGTTTTGGATCATTGTGCATTTTTTGGCATCCTTTTTTATATATTTAAGCCTGACAAAAGCTGTTTAGTCAGTTTAAAATCTTTAAAAACAACCTGTTTAAACTGGTTTGGTGTAACGGATCTTGTCATCTTTCAAGAGTTTACACAAAGTGCAAAAGCAAGTTGCAGTTGGGCCCAATTCTGTTTGTTTACCATAAATCAAACCAAAAAATGTATCTGTTCCATATAAATCTAGTTCTGTTGGGTTTTCTACTCATCCATGCGGAGTTACTATCTTGCCATTCAAAGTAATCCATCATTAAAACACTCAGTACTTTGTTTTGGTGTTATAAATGTAAAAACTTATTTTGTTAATTTTTTTCCTAAGTATTTTACACGCCTTATTCCTGAATCTCAATGCTGCCTTTCATTCTGTTTTCAAAGCCTTTAAAAGGCAGAACAAAGATTTGATAAACTAAATAAACGACACTGTGTCTGATTCATTTCAAATCATTCTTAGAAAGACCGTATATCGAACGTTGCCTTTCATGACAGAGTTTTAGACCAGTATCTTATGCTGAGAAATTTGTTTGAGCAAAATGGCATTATGTGTGATTTCATTTGATATGGAGTTTCATTAAATTCTGTCCACAGCTTCATAGTCTATATTTTGCCAATGATACAGACACAAGCAACATTTTTCCACCTTTGTAAGAAAGTCCTGATTTAAAAATAAAGAAAATCACCAAAATTGATGAAATGAAAATTGAAACCAGTCAGCATTGATGTAGGAGGACTGTTTTCTTTCCTTAGCGACTCCAGGATAGGTAACAGTTAGCATCGATGCTAACGGAGTTCACCGGGGTCCTGTCCGAAGATGTCCTGGAGCTGCCCGTCACCGAGCTGTCGAAATAAGAAATTTAAAACTTTGGGAAGTGCAAAGAGGGAAGAAAAAAAAAAGAAGTTTTGTCCTTTGCTTCTGCTTTAAACCTGAACCTAAATGTGGTGAGTAAATCCTCAGAAACACTGTTTACTCTGCTCGTTTGTTATTTATTTATTTTAATTAGTTCGTTGATTGACTCGTTAATTGGATCTGTGTTCTGATTAGCTGTGTGATAATAGTAAAAAAAAAAGTTTGGGACAACATTAAAAGGATAAATAAGCAAACTGCCGGACTGTCGAGGTTGTAGTTGTGGTTTAGCTTTTGAAAGGCTGGTTAAAAACTAAAGTCTTAAAAAAAAAAGTGTGTGCATAGGTGTGCATGTTTAAAGCCTATAGGCCTAGTATATGTATGTATAGCCTATGTGTGTGTGTGCGAAAGGCTTGATTTGATTAAGAGTATTTTTTTAAATTATTATTTTAAAGCTCTCTAAGAAACAAATAAAAACAAAATTAGGCACAACCACGTCTAAAGATCTTTTTACGTGAATTTCCAAAGGGTCTACTTACTGGGACAGGCTGTATATCCGACATTGAAATTTTGAAGCCTTTATCTCCAATTACAAAGGCATTAAGTGGCCGTTTAGTCGTGTAGCACATCCCCACTATGCAGAGAGGCTGCCTAAATCTCCCTCCTCAGTGGAATTTTTGTTGTGCTTTCTCTGTCGGCCATATGTTCGGTTTAATGTAGTTTGTAGAGAAGGCACATTTGGCAGGACTCCGGCTTCGTGCTTACAAATCAATCTTCTTATGTAACCTGGCACAAATCTGAATGTACGCTTCAAACAACACCTGTGGTGATTATGAAATATAAACTTGTTTGAAGCCATTTGTGAAGGTATTCCAGGAGCCTTTTAAACTCCCAGGGAAAGATTTTGATCTTCTGCATGTCAAAAGTCATCACTTCTCAAGCTCAGGAAGGATACAATGAACGACCCAGTATTTGTTGAAGTAAATCATAGCATCCTGTTTTAGACTAAATTTATCATGTGGAGTGTTGAGGTAAAAAAAATCCTACTCCCACACCTTTAATTTACCTCCAGCAAAATCTGTGCATTTTAACAAGAAAATGACGACTCGAGAAAGCGAAGACCACAAAATTATATTCGACTACTATAGCCTTTTATTTTCTTTCAGCTGAGAGAAAATGTGACACTCACCACAGCACAAGTAGAAGTATTTCCCAAAAAGTTTCTGACTATGCAGTGTTACAGTCTGTTTTTCAGCATCTTGCCCCACCCAGTTCTGCTTGCTTTTTTCCTTTTATTATTACAGTTAAGTCTACCTGCTCGTTCTGATTCAGTCGGACGTTGACGAATCACCAAATAAGGAATTGTCTTTCGCAGCCGATGTCTGAGAATCTGTCTTGAGGGAGTTTTCCTGTCTTATCAATTTAGATACCACGTTTCTTGTTTCATCAACACAGCTTCTGTTCACAGGTGCAGTTGTCTCACAAACTCTCGAGTGGTAATTTACCACCGTAGGCTGACTTTTGACTGGCCCCTTTGTGCAGTGAAAACCCAACGAGACAGAGTTTTCTGAATTTACATTCCAATTTGTTGGGAAAACAGCATAACATCGCACTGCCTCTTGGCGGTGATGTTTGTACTACTGGTAGTGGACAGCCAGACCAGAATATTAAGGATTATTAAAGATCAATGTTATAATGACAAGATTATTACATACAGAGAATACACAGAGTACAAACCATGTTTTAATTGAGTAGTTTAGCTTTAGCTGCTAACAGTGTTCATTCTAGACAAAATTAAGATACATTCAGCAAAAAGTAAAATGTATTCTTCACAGGAGAAATGTCAGAGTTGTAGATGGTTTTCTCATGCTGTCCCACATGCTCAGAGTATTAGTTGAGGATGACGCTCAGCTACCACATCAAATTTGAGCTCAATACCTGTAAAATTGTTTGAGTTCTAGCCATGTTTTTGGTGACTCATGTTGATTAGCCGTGTCAGCCATCTTGAGTTGAATTGGCTCCGAAAGCTAATCAGTTCTAGATGTATACCCTGTAATTACTTTTTGAAAGTTTGATTAAAATTAATTCACGAGTTCAGATTTTGCGAACAGACAAATGTTGTTGACTGACAGTTTGAAGCAAAGAGCTTGTGCAGTGAGTAGCACTTCAGTGTGTGAGGATGTGTTGTGAATTACTCTAAGCTTCCAGCAAACCTAATTTTAAACCAGTATCTGTAAAATTCACAGAGTTAAAACAGTTCTTATGTATTTCGAGATCACTTGTATGTGGCAGCCATTTTTAATTGATTAGAAGATTAGAAGAGGGTAAAACAAAATTTTGTGGGCAGGCATCTTAACTGCTGTTGTCCTAATCCGATGTTCTTAAACCCCTCTGCTACAATGTTTTGGTTGAAAAGGAAAAGCAGACGGTTTTAAACGGCGCAGAAGGTCAGTGAAATCTGGTTTCAAATTTTCAACCAATCCTTAACTAAGCTGTTGGTTCTCACGAGCAGCCAGATATACTTAGTATGAGCCAGATGACGCCGATATGCCGGATTCAATTAAAAGTGCAAATTGGAGGCTAACAAGACTGTCAGCAGCCAGTGTGGGATCGGAGGTTCGGCAATTAGCGGCGCTGTCACAGTTGGGTTGAGACGGGATGGGACGAGGCTGAGCGGGGCTAGTGAAACAGATGAGTTTTCTATTCTCATCTCACATCTGGAAGCCCAGATGTCCTATTATGTCACATGTGAGGTTTCAGATTTTCATACTTCTGTGCAGCTTTCTGGGTGCTATCAAACTGTATGGGTATATTTCAGGTCTCTTAGAGTGAGGTTCTGTGGAAAGGTTATGAACAACTAATATCTTACCTGTCAGTCCTTTTAACAGCCTTATGAGCTGGCATTTCCCACAATAACAACCAGCAACAATTTCTCCTTGAAGATTGCTTCCATCTCAGCAATGAGCCTAAACTTTTGTTTTGTTTGTCGTTTATTCGTTTACTTAGCAAGGTTGCTAGCAGCCCTTTTGTAGCTATAAAGTGGTCTAACTATGATGTACACCCACTTGAATCTAGTTTTTTGAACATCTTTACTGAGTGGAATCTGCTGTCCGACAGAATGAATGCGATTCCAGCTACCTCCAACATGTCTGCATAGACTCCAAATCATGCCTTTGAAACTGTCTTCCCAGATAATGCAGAACTGATGCATGACTCACCTCAACCTGCTCCTCTGATCTTCCATCTGCCTGCCTGTAAACATGCGCTGGAGCCTCACTCAGGGTCTCCTTTTCAGCCGTGACATAACAACAAACTCACTTACTG
>JAVKLF010000053.1:10182211-10194179 GCA_034783495.1 Millerichthys robustus
GCTGTAGAAATTACTGGAAATGAATAGAAGTCAATGAGCGGTCCTAATAACGATAGAAATACAAACCTGTGTGTGTGAATAAATAAACAAAAAATATAGTATAGAACACTGGCAGATGAAAGGGACAACGTTTTGCAGAAATTTCTTGGAAAAGGGAAAAATGGCTGAAAAGTAGATTAGTCTCTACCAAATTATTGGGTCAACAAACCAACCATAATTTCCCATCCCAACTTGTAATACTAGTGTCTAAAAGTCTTGTCTGTTTCCTAAAATGTTCTTGCTGAGTTACACCCATATATCAGACTTGTTTGGTGTTTTTATTGATGTGGGCAGTATGGTTCAGGTGAAAGACCTACTTTTTTCAATGTCAAATGTGCTAAAGATCCCACCTAACAGGTATTTTGCCTTTAAAGGCCTTCTAAACACTGCTCCATCCCTGTTAAAAGCATCACTCAGGTTGTATCAGATGCTGTTAAGAGCTATCAGGACTGCTAACGTCAGGATTAATGCTGATGAGTGAGGCAGAGACAGGAAGGGAGGCAAAAGGGCTACAGACTGAAATCCGGTGATGTCTCGACCTTGGCTGGGCGTTCACCGAGCGATAGCATCCAGATTTGCTGCCTACGTTTGTCTTTTTATCTCACTCTTTCCACTTTGCCTTGTAGTGCCTTTAATAAATAGCAACTTCTTTGTTTTTCCATTTGCAGTCATTGGTTTTTCTTAATCTAGTGGATGTTTTCATTCAGTCTATTGTCCCTTCCACCTCTGCTTTTTTACTAATTTTTGTACGGTAACAGGTCCCACTACAATGACTTATCTTGTTTTTTGCTTTTTCCCTCCCTCTATTGCTCACTCATTCCTTTTTTGTCTCTACGCCACCTTGTTTCTGTTGCCCTCTTCCTTCTGTCTGCACTGCAATTTCTTTCACCTTTATTTCTCTTCCATGTGTATCCTTCTCCCCCTTGACTTTTCTCAAAATCCATTCTCACCTGTCCCAGATACCCTCAGATGATGTGTGTGTGTGGTTCACATGTGCATTTGTGCACACATGGGTATGCTTGTGTGTTATTTCCCCCCCGCTATATCTGTGTGTTTACAGCAACCACAGTGGACTGAAAGTCTGAAGATGATGAAACACTACAGACGGCCCTCTGGATTTGGAGTAGAGCTGTAGATAAAAAAGATGTTACACATTTATTTGTTGTGCTCAGCTTCACATCAGCTCCATCCGAGCATGTTCATTCTTTATGAAAAATGAGACTATGGATTCTGTGAAAATTGCTGTTTTTGTAGTTGTGGGATTCCAAATGACAAATCAATTAAAAATAAATAGAAGGACCTTTAGCTAAGTTTCATCCAAATCAATTAGTTTTTCCAATTGGATTAATGCTAAAAGAGCATACATCACAACAGCAGTCAGAAATGTCAATTAAAAGTATTTTCAGACTCAACCCTGAACAGCAAGCTAAACTTTTCACGGCTGGTCTAGATTTTCTGTGTAGTTGAATGCAAACACTCATACAGAGACAATTATATGATTACCCACCTTTCTGTTTTTAAATACACCACTTAGTTCCAGCTTAAGTTCAGCACACAGTTGCTATAAAACAGTCAAATGTTTGCTCTGGGGTCATTTCTTTGGCTGTCACTGTGGCCATTTCTATATAAAAAGAATCACATTGCAGAAGTAAGATGTTTGCCATCTCACATATGTATTAAATTGGTATCAATGACAGTTTAACCTCAAGATTTCCTGAACCTCACCACATAGTTTTGGTAGCTTAAACAACACAAGTTAAAGAAAATTTTGGATACTGGGTGAAAAGTCCAGTGTCAGCTGTAAAGGTTTTGTGATTGAGTGCCTGGAATACAAGGGATAGTGATTTTAACATTTGCAGTCAACTCTGTTTAAGATTGTAACTACAGTTGATCAACCATAGCTAACCCAAAGATGTCTACAGCGATTTTTACAGAAATTAAGCTAAAATCTGGTGTCCTTAGAAACTTTTCATGAAGTGGCTCAGAAGTGGTGGAGCTCTGTTTTATGTGTCGTGCCAACGCCATGCATCGTTTAGTTGAAGAAACAAAATTCAGCTGGGGTTACGTTTGCGCCAAATTCTCAAGTGTTTTCTGGAACAGAGATTATTGTAATCAAAATCAGACAATCCAGGATCAGTACGTTGATCCTAAACCTTTAAACAGACGTCACACGCAAGAAGATTACTTGGAACAATGTGTGCATTTTGAGCTGAAACTTAAGAAGTAGAGGGGCTGAGGGAATCAACAGCTGTAAACTTTGTGTTTGTGAACCCAAAGTGTAGCAACACAGAAGTGAAGAGACTTGCCTTTTTGACAGAAATTGTCATTCAAGTTTGTTGTACTAGAATGTTCTGCAGGTAGACAGATGTTTTTTTTTCATGTTTGCATGGCTTTTGTTTCAGTCCCATCAAGTCTCTCATGTCCTTGGTACCAGTTTCATCCTTGTTCCTGGAATACAAAGCTATTGCTCACACAAGAATGATTCATGCCAAAAATATTCTATCAATTCTGTCTTTCAAAAGTAGCAAGGTGAAAGTGTTGTGCTCCATTCTTGTTTATGCATTTATCTTTTTGGAGTTGGTGCCTCTGATGTTTGGGGTGGGAGGGGCATATATTAATATCTGTCCCAGAATTAACTATAGAAATATTTGCAACAAAGGAAGTTCCTTGCACACCACAGGTTTGTCATATTGTTGTATATTGACTGTGGCTGAGACATTGATTGATTTAGATCAGTCTTCTCTGAGATTGCACTGTTTCCCCATCTCCATCACACTGGGAGGATCCGCTGCTGATTGCTTGGCTGATTTCTGTCTAACCTTGCCCATTGTTAGCTGTCTTATTACTTGCTAGATCACCTCAGCTGGGGTTAGATCTGTGTATAAACGCCCTCCACGTTTGCTCTTTGTCCCCGTTTTGAGGTTTGCATGTGCAAGCATTCTACTTCCTGCTCTCACTGAGCCGTTGAGATGATGGTCTGGCTCGCCCCTGCAAGTCTACCTTCTGCATGCGACTCGCTGGCTCACTGCCTGCCCTCCTCACCACTCCTCTGTCAACTCCCCCTCATTTCCTCTCGCTGCCCAGACAGAAAAAGCCAGTTTGATGTCAGGTTCACTTTCGAAAGGCCAATTCATCGCTCACTTTCAAGTCGACACCTTTTCTCTACCAGTTTAGGAGACTCATCTGTGCTAGCTGATTGCAATAGATTTTTTTTTGATGCAAGTTTGCTTTGGTGATTGAAATCGCTAATTCTACAGAGGATATAGTTTAAATAGAAATAAAGGTGATTTTTTTATTGCTGAGGTTCATCTGGCAAATAGATCAAGGGCTTAAAATAAGATTTACTCCAAATAAAATACAGAAAACCCTTCCGATTCCAGTAGCATCAAAACCATATTTTCAAAGTCATCAGATGAATTCCTAAATGCATTTTGTTGCGGTTGTAGTGTGTCATAGCCTCAGATGGTCTGTTTAATTCATCAGGTTGACTAAATATCCAAACTCCACCCAGTTCACATCTTGCATCCTTTCTCCTCAGTATTCTTCAGAGAATGCTGCTTTTCAGAATATTTATTTAGGTAAGAAGAACGCCTTCAAACTACACAGAAAAAATGTTTTCTGTGTAGTTTTTTCTTGAGGTAATAAAAATCTTAGTTTAAAATCGTCAAAGTCGGTGGATTGTTTGAGGCTTTTTGTCACTAGTGGAAAAACTCATTTCCTGCCTCCTATTGTCAATAAAACTGGGCCTTTTTCAGCGTTCATCCAGCAGCACCAAAGGTTGCATAGAATTATGAGGTTGATCTGCTTCATTTGGGTTCTTTTTTTGGAAGCTGCACAGATGATTGCTTTTGTTGAATCAGAAAGTTGGGATTTCTTATTTTCCTTTTTTAACTGCTCAAAAATGTAAGACTATTTTTGGAAACTTCCACCTGAAAAACACCCCTAAATGACAGGAGCACTCTTTGAAGAAATGCATATTGCCCATCATTATTTTTGTAGAATATTGTCTGATCTTGTCATATATGTTGGGCTTAGTTCTCAGCTACTACAACCACATTTATGCTCAGTGTCAGTAAAATTGACTCGGGTATAACCATTTTTTGTTTGGTTTTCACGGTTGGTTAGCAGGGTCAGCCATCTTGTTTTCAGTTGATTTCAAAAGGTAATTAATAGTAAATGTATAGCCAATGATCAGATGGCTTTTATAAAAATCTACCCACTGATTCATGAGATATTTTGTTAACATACATGCCAACCAATACAGACTCATAATCTGAAATAGTGATGCTAACAAACCTGTTCTGAAAGTTTTCAGCTGCTTTTTAAACCAACCAAGAAAACGGCAACAATTTGGAATCTACTTCGGCTGACTCTTGTGCAGGCAGTAAGGAAATAGGACATAGCTTGAATGCTGCATCTGGAAAAGGCACAACTTTGCATTCTGGAAAGAAAATGAACACTTAATCCATCTCTTAGTGTGAAGCAGATGAGACGGCTGATGTAACAGGGTGCTTTGTGAATCTGATTGGCTAGGCCTGGTATAGATGCTAGAAACAAAGGTAGTTAACTAACCTTGCTCTGTTCAGTAATCCAATAATCTACCAACAAGTACATCTAAAGCTCACTAATTACAAGTTCATACAGCGTCTTGTTACCTTCTTTTTCTTATTCTTTTTGTTGATCTTGAGATTAGTGAGTAAATCCAGATGAAAAGGAGAAAGAGTCAAATAATCATTACCCCTACTCATTGTTTGGTTTTACTTTACAATTTCAATGGCCTACAACTCAATATTGTTTCTAAAACAGCTCTAAACCAATCTATAGGCCTGCTCCAGGGACCCATATCAGTTTCTGTACTACCTGACAAGCGTACAAAACGAGACATCCTGCATTGATGTGATTGGCTGGAATTGCCCCTGCTCACCACAAGTCTATAACCTCTCTGCAAACATCCACCTGGTGCCTCTGTTTTCCTCCTTCCACCAGTTGCACCCTCAGGGGAGGAGAGTAAAGAACTATAAGCGGAAAGTGGCGAAGCTAAAAGCGGCTGAAATGGATCCCTTTTGTGTGGGCGCAAGAGGGGAAATGTGAAGGACCCCACCCCCCCACCCCCCCGTGAAGCCTTTGTGCACAGACTAAGCCCTATGACTGGGTGATGATGGCGGATAGACACCTCGAGGCAGCTGGTTCAGCACATCAGAGGAGCTGACAGGAGGCAGGAGTCATTGTTTGTACATGTGGTGGAAGTGTTCACAACATGAACACAAACTGTGATCCTGTTGGAACTTCCCTTCTCAGTGGTCGGTGAACACACGTTGATTGGTCTGTGGCCTAAAACGATAAGCGATGAAGTGCGGATCATTTTTTAAAATTTAAACATTTTATCACTTAGAAAGCTCTGGTAGTGTTTGTGTCATTTGCAGGGTTGTTAGAATTTAAAAATAGGATCACAGTAAAGGACTAAATACTTCCTATAGAGCAATTCCTGTAGTGAAAGGATCAATAATGAAAATCTCTTTCTGGATCATGTATCACTTACCTATTTATTAACAATCCTAATGACCTGTCAGTGGTCTCATTTTCCCTTTGATGGCTCTCACAAAGCCCAGTATTATCTTTCAGTCATGGCATTGGTTAGAGTTGTTTGAATAAAGATGCTTTCATGTTGTTTCTTTACTTAGATTATCTAACATCTGTGACTTATGGCTTGTGCCTTTTGAAACTCAAACCCACACTTTTTTTAAGTTGCTCATTTAGCACTCCAGGAGCTCGCTGCTGCACATCCACAACAGAAGATCTGTTTGCTGTCCCATCAGCTTTAAAATTAAGCGCATTGCTTTCGTGTGAGCGGCTCGCATCCCTGAGCAGATGCCTGAGTTTTAAAGGAACGGAGCATCATCTTTCTTCCTGTTTTTCGCTCACTTCGCTTCGACCAGTCCGGGTGCGCTGCCGTGTCGTGCTGACATAATGACTATGGGAATGCTAAAAATACCATCGCACAAATGGAGCATATTTTGCTGCACATGCCTGTGACATATATTATAGAATGGCTGCTGATGCTGCTCTTGATGCAGCCAACGGTTTGGTTTTCCTTTCAGAATGCTTTTGATAATAATATCTACAGGTAGAAAGATGGGACATGTTGCAACCTACCGCAGCTGCATCCCTGCTTTGCTTGCACTAAGGTCAAAGGTCAGTGTGGTAATGGCTAGTACTGTGCATTGATCTGTAGGGGAATGTTTCCAAACGTCATCAGTGGAGATGCAACACCCATAGCCCCCCCCGACCCTCATCTGGACTCCAGCCATAATCCTCTTTTGCACAGGCGGTTCTAATGCACACGTAACCTTTCCATCACCACCTAGGGATACAGTCTGAGTGTGTGTCTAGGTTTTGTTTAGAATACTGCTGTGGTAGTCACACGGAAACGTGCAAACACTTTGTCTATGTAGTTTATGTATGGCTTGGTATAAATGCAGTACCAAGTGTAAAGATATTCTTCATTTTGTTCTAAAATCAAAACTTTATCTATTCAAATACAAATACAATGTTCTGAAAGAGGATAAAGTAAAGGTTTAGCTTTTCCCTGCAAGTATGACTATGTTCTTTTAAAAGTTGTGTTTATTGTCTGGCCAACTTCCTTTGGGGTCTGTAGGTGTTGTTCTGAATTGGCTGTGAAACGGCCCCCCATTGCAGGAAGTGCTTTGGCAAAAGAATGTTGTCTTATGTAACAATGTGCCTTCTTTCACACTTTACACGTGTGACCAATACTTTTGATTTTAAAAAAAGGCCAAAATTTGACATAAATAATCAGCCAACTAAATACATTTTTGAAGCTTTCCTTTTTATTTCAAAAGATTCAAGTGCAACTTTTAGTTATAATTTGTATTTTAGCGCAGACTGTTGTGGTTTGGATTGGTGACTTTATTTCTGATTTAGCTCCTAATATTTTTTTCTTTACTAGCTCTTCTTCACACCAGCTGTATTTGTGATCCATATTCCACAGTTAGTAGAACTACCCAAAGAGAACATAAGAACTCCTAGTGTATATGGTTGAGTGGTTTGTAAAGAAGTAAGAAAATGAAGAGTGAGCTAAATATCAAATAAAGCAGAGGCATATTGGCGATGCAAAGAGAATCAAGAAATGTGACAGTTGATAGGCTGTCAGTTGTCAGGCTACATGGAGTTTCTCCTCCGCGTTGAGCTGCCAAGACTGCCAGCGTTAATGTGTCTCTATCTGCTCCGTGGTGTTTGAGAATCTCCCTTCGAAGCGAATTAGAATCTTTATTCTTCCCCTCCATCCACCCTCCCCTCCCAGGGAGGGTCACACGCTGAATGGTCCTACAAATGAGGCTACCTTTCTGGTTTGTATAATGATGTTCATCCGTAACTGTGGGAGGAGTAAACGGAAGATGAAATTAATCACTGGAGCGCTGTCCCTCCTTGTTCTCTCATCCCTCTTCTCCCGTCAAGTTTAGGGCCCCTGCCAACTTTTTAACTAGTTCTGTTTAATTACAGACAGCTTTAGAGGATGCACACGACTGCTGTTGACCTAAATCAGGAAACTGGGACATCCCCCCCCCCCAACTTTCTTACTCTGGTCTATTGATTTTGTCTGTGTAGACCCAAGCACGGGCAAATTAGCTGAGCACCACCATCAGTTTGACAGCTTTGCTCTCGGTGCCTGGCTCCAGTCTTTCTGTTGTGTTCGAGTTTGGCTGCAGCCCCTTCTACTTCTCATTTATTCTCAAGTACATGTAGGGGGTTTGGGATTCTCCTCCATTTGGGAAGTAGCTTCAACATTCACGCTAATGTGGTTGCAGTAATGGACAAGATTAAAGCAAAGTGTGAAGCAGTTCCTGAAGTCAAAGTAAAATTAAAGTAGGCACAGAGGGATTTTTTGTATGTGACAGCTGAGTATTGGTTAATTATTTTTGCAGCGTGAGATGATTTGAAAGGAGAACTTCTCCGACTCCCTCTCTTGTGGCTCCCAAACAGTGCTAGTTCTTGTCACAGATTTTTCCTGCACGGTTCGCTTTGACAACCGCAGCTCCTCTCTGCAATTCCCCCTGCTTTGTCTGGATCTTTTCCCCTCTGTTTTCCTTCAACTATCCAAGTCCAAAGTTCCACAACCTCAGGAATAATCCTCCTTGATCCACCGGTGGCCTCCCAGAAAAATTGTCTTGACAGCTGAACCTCTCAGCCTTGCAGGAATGTTTGACCACATGCACACACACAAACACAAGGTTATACTTTTGCACATTTTGCAGTTAAGTATTTTGCACAACAGAGTGGTTCAAAGGTTGTTACAGCAGCAGGCAGCATTTCCTCCTAAAAGCTCAATTTCTCCTGTTTATGTCAGCTCTGGATGAAGATGAAAGCAGATTTCAGGAGTCCGTTAACTACAGTTCCTGAAAGTGAGCGCCGTGTGAGGTGACCAAAACAACTAAGAGGAAGGAAACAGATTTAACATCTGTTTAAACCTGTTGAACAAATAATTTCACACACTGTTTTTGCAGTTGCTAAATAGATTTTGGTAAAAAGTCATTAATATCTATGTTTGGTATTTTTTACAGCACCTAAAGGATGGCACAAGATTTTTATTTCATTCTGCTTGATATTTCCTTTTCTTGTAAATCACCAGGACTATTTTTGTGTGAGAGATGTCTGTTATTGATCCATTTGAACTGCAGTAGATGTCAGACTGACTAGCATGCTAATAAGCTATGGAATTGGATCCTTTTTAACCTTTTTTTTAATAGTCTGACCACCTCACTGGAAAGAATGTGATGCTGATACAGACGTAGGCAGTCATTCATCCTTCATATCTTGTGGCTCCACAGAAAGCAGGATGTTTTTTTTTCCAAGGCTCACTCAGGTTAGATGTCAGATTCCAAAGCTTTTTGTCATGCTCGCCACTGTTGCTGTCTTGTCATTCTTAGCTCAGCTCTATTGTCATCTGTGCACCCCGGTTGGGATTTGTGAGCTCTTAAAAGCTCATTATTTCTTATTGAAAATTATACTGAGTGGTGCACACAGCCAGACGGCAAGTTGGGTGAATTGCCGACCTCTATGCTGATGATTATGCTGTTTATTCTATCAATAAATCACAGATTTGTTTTTGTGTCCATCTAGGAATTGACCCGTATTATGCTTGTTCCACACATTCCTATCTGATTTCCTGCTCCCAGAATTCCATTTAAGCTCCCATCTGAGCTGCTCTTTCCCTCATGTTTAGAAAAAACACCCACAACATATTCAGAGCTGTAGAGTGGTTGTTATTGAGAAGCAGCGACTGGCTGGCTTAGCTGATAATAAGGTACGCTCCAGTGGCTTGTATTTGTGTAGCACCTGCCATCTGTGTGTCCTTGAGTGGAGCTGCTAAGTGTGTATGTGTGTGTCACTTCTTGTGAAGTGCCTACAATTGCCATGACTGTGCTGCGAGGCTACAGCCGTCTGTCACAGTGCCTGTTTTTTTTTTTCCTCCCCCTGAGCTTGCTGTACTTCGGCCACTCTTGCTGTAAGCGATTCTTCCTGTATCTTGACCTCAAACTGTGAATCTAACATCCAAACCTGAGCCCAGCAGCCCCTTCGGCTCAACACAGATGCTCTTTTCTTTCACTTGTGTGCTTCCCACTGACTCAAAACACTCACTGTTGCACCAGTCCCCTTTCACCTCTAACACTGTTACTGTGTCTCCACTTGTCACTGAACCCTTTGTTTCATTTTCTCAGGACTAAATAAAGACTATTAGGCAGGGATTTGAAGTGAATGTACAGGCTGATAACTCCATAGCACGTGGGACACTAGGCCAAAGCATATTAGTCTGAACTGAAGGCCAAGGGGATAGAAAATGAGAAACGACCAAACAAAGTCACAAGTGGTGGCATAAGCCGATTCAGAATGTCAACCCAGATTCCTTTTACCTAAACATTTGCCACTCTAGCATACCCAAATCAGGTTGATGGCTGAGTGAAATGTAATGCTTGAAAAAACACTAAAATACGCGGTTGTTGTGACAACAAAATTGTTTTCACAGTAAAAATCTGAGTTTCTCTGGTTGCACAGCTTAAGTGTGCTCCTGAAAAATCTCTGAGGGCCAGAATGCCATACCTCTTTACCTTCCGTCTACATGAAAATGAAGGATTGAATCACCCAATTTAACTCTATTTGAATGGGCAAAATGTAGGAGTAGGACTACATTATCTCTAGCTTTTTTTTTTTTTTGCACTCTAGCAGGTACATTCTTTCAAAGGTATAGCATTAAATGCTAACAATTTTCTGTGGCTTACACTGTACCTCAAAATGAAATATAGCCTTATTGCTAAAGGAAAAGTCACAATTGGTGTGGCAATGAGATGAAAGTGAATGTTGACCTTTTTGTCCACTGGTGACATTTATGATAACTCTTTCACAGTTAAGCCAGCTCATTTCCCTTTATTTGGGGCTTTGTATGTGCAAATCTGTGGGTTTGCTTAATTTAGCTGGAGGTTGACAACAACACACAACAGCTGCTATTGAAGCTGTAACATCGCAATCCACCTCTTCTATCTAAGCCAGAGCAATTTCTTCTTTGTGTCTTCCTCTGGCAGCCAGTCACCCCCTTCACACAAAAGTGTATGAAATTTACGTAGAGAAAAAAAAATGTAAGGATGGAAATGTCTGTTAAATCTCAAGGAACTCAAAGATCGTCACGTTGCCCTGAGGGCGTCCTGAAGCGTCCCCAAGCTGAAGACCTCCTTGTGGGTCATAATGCTAATAAAGTTGTCACAATTATGCTTCTCGTTATAATACCAACCATATGTTTTGACAATCTCTCTTTGTCATGTGTTTTTTTTTTCCTTCCGTCTCTTCTCCATTACTGATTTAAACTCTCTTTGGTCCCCACCTCCTCCTCTGGCCCTACGGTCACCATGTAGATGCTGTAAACCTGCCAGGGACCATCTCCTCTCCTCTCGAGCACACGTAGTGCAGGGAGATGTACGAAAAACTGTCAGCTACTCATCTCTCCTGCCTCTTGCCTTTTCTTCTTTGATCTACTCTGCTTTTCTGTTTCTTCTTCCCTTACTTTGTTACTCCTGCTTTTTGCTGCCTTCATCTGTCCTTGACCCCACCCCCACACCCTTTTTTTTCTATCTGCTGTTACCCAAACTGCCTCTCCTCTTTCCTCCACTCATCACAAATCCAGCCAATGGCTGTGGATGTGGGCTACATTGCGCCCCGTCTCTATCGTTTTTCATCTCTTGACAGACACGTAACACCATAAAAATCTATATACAGTGAACAACGTAGTTGCACCCAGTTCCGTTCATAAAGTAAAATTGATTTTGGTTCACCTTGGGGCAATGCTTTCATTTTTTAAATAATGTTGTTTTTGGTAGATTTTTGTTTCATCATATTTTCATCATCCTCTGTGTTTGCCTTGCTTGGACCGCTACACTATGAGGCAATAAAAACAAGTCGGGGTGTTATATTTGTATTTTATTTTTTATTATTTAATGTTCGTGCCTGCGTCTATATCTGTTTGTTATGTTAGTAAAATGGTTCATGAACCAGTGCATGAAACAACTCTTTAATAGATTTACATCCTCAACTGATTCATAATGGCTGCCACAGCTGATGGACCTCAGCAAACACGTCTAAAACTCAGTCAGTTGTACAAATGTTGAGCTAAAAACCTGCGTGGTTGTCTACACAAATGCACAATAAAGTTAGAAGAATTGTCCACTCTAGAAGACATTGTAAAGACTGTTTTTCCAACATTAATATTGCAAATTCAGGGTTTTCTAGCATTTTTCAGCCTCAATTTTGGGGAATAATTAGCATAAAAGTTTAAAGCGGTTTACAAAGGTCACACTTCTGTTTGTTCTGTTAAGGCTGCATACTTTTTTAAGTTCAAGTTGCTCATTTCCTCTCAGCTTCCTAGAGG
>JAVKLF010000053.1:10206408-10218289 GCA_034783495.1 Millerichthys robustus
GCACTGCACTGCCACAAATAGACAACCTTGCACAAATACATAGTCATCTCTGTCTTTCTGAGCTCTTGTCTCATTTCCTTTTAGTAGATAGAAACGCACATAAACCTAAATACACACAAACAACAGCACACACCAGCCAGACAGCAAGTCAGTCATACAGCTTGCCAGTCAGAGGGATGTGACATTGTGGTAAAGGACCCAGAGGAAGTAGATAATAGCACAGCAAGCTGAATGCTTGGCCCAAAAGGGAGGAACTAAATCAGAATGCTGCCAGCAGCAAAGGGGCTGAGAGATGGGGCGCTGACAGAGGACGAGACTGGCTAATGGCTCTGCCTCATGTTGATACTATTGACACTTCAAAACACTCGGTGAATGCGTCTTCACCAGCTTGTGACAGCTGTGTGAAATTTTACAACCTCAGCTATTGATTTTTGACTTTGCTCTTCGGTGGCTTTTCCTTTAACTTTTGCTTTATAAAGTTCCCGTGGGCAGTGAATGACTTTACAGTATAAAAACTATAAAGTGCTCAGACTTAACCCTATAGAGAATTATAGAACCTAAATACTGCTTAACACGTTCCCAGGCTTTTCATTGAAACGGATTTTAATTAGTCAATTTTAAAGTAAGCTAGTTATCTTTATGTGTAACGATGCACAAAAAGTACAGTTCAGTACACACCTCCATTTTTAGGTCATGTTTTTGTGGAAAGATCACACAATTTTGAAAATTGCAAAATTGGGCGTACCACAAGGTTTTATTATAAGACCACTGCCTTTTTGCTCAAATTTCAATGAACTATGCTAAAGTTGTAAGGTTTTTTACACCAAATGTTTGCAGATTTTGACATTTTATATGCAACTTCAAAAAATTCCACAGCTGACTGCATAATTACCTAACAGGCGGAAACTTTGTTAAACTGTACCGAAACTATTTTCAGTCTCTTTTACAACTAGATAAAATGTGTGTGACCTATGTTCCTCTGCGTAAGACACGTTATTCAGCACCAGTCTGACTGTGTACGCCCAGAAACAGATGAGAGAGCAAATACTAAGTCACTGATGTCCTGGTCAAAGCCAACGGTGATTAGAATAATCTAATACGTTTACATTTGAGCTATTAGGCTAATGCTCTTATCTGGTGGGACTTACTGCAACAATGGGGTGAGCTGAAATAGTCATTTTGGCAAAGCACATCAGCTCAAACCAGCACAAATAAATGTAAGTTCATTAGATTGTTTTCATCAGTGATGGGATTTGCAGAAGCACTGTGCGCTCACTAATTTGGCTAAAGTCTATTTTGGACGGTGTAATGGTGTGAAAAGATGAGCCACCGTTTTTATCACCTTTATGCTTCCTTTGTCGCAAATCTGCTGGGCCAAGTCTTAGACATGGAAACAAGATTTCTCTGTGGATTTTCTTCCTCCCTGTGATGTGAACTCACATGTGGTCACACAGATTGATGAGAAAATCTTTTTGTTATTTTCCGCTGCTGTTGTGCTATTGACTCTGCTTAAAAAGAATTTTCTAAGAACACTTTTTCTTTTAAATTGGAAATAGAAGTAACTCAGTTGGCAGTAAGGTGCTGACAGTTTAGGAATGTTTTGTTGGAAATTGTTTTAGCATCTAGTCAGCACTGTCTCTGGTTTTCTTTGCTCATCTAAGATAATTATGTTGAGCTTTTTAACAGTGTTTTGTCCTCACAGGTTGGTATAGAGGATTCATTCTAAAGAATCCAAATGTCAAGGTAAGCATCTCTAAATGCCACATTTGATCAAATATCGTCCCAATGATAAACGGTCAGGTGAGCAGCACCTTAAGCAGCCTTGCAACTAAGCTGGCAAAAGCTCCACATAGATAGTAAAGCATGTTAAAGTTTCTGCCTCAAAGAATTGCTTGAAGGACAAATTAGAAACGCCTCTGTGCCACAACTCAAAAATTCACAACTGCACTCCTCAATGGCCGCCAAAAGTGCAAAGCATGCAAACAGCTGATGAGTTTCACAGAAAGGAAACTATTCTGCTGGAAGAATAGGTGGAAACTTCTCCAAACAGCAGCTGAATGACTCTTAGCTGGATTTTGATAAAGTGCAACATCAGTAGGCCTATCCCAAAGCTTGAACTACAATGAATAAATAAATCATGTCTTTACCTCCTGTACCAGGCATTTTTGGTCAATCAAATGAACTCTCAGTAGGCTTGATGCTCACCACTAAGTTTAGATGATGTCATCTGTCATATGTCATGTAAGAGATGTATAATTATTTCTATGTGGCCATGTACCAATTGATGGTACTGACATTGGCCTAGTGGTTTGGGGATCCTTGATAATAGTTGGAATGGGTAAACCTTTTGTAGGTTTCTAGTTTTGAACACAGAGGCGTGTTATTTAAATGCTTGCTTAATAAATCCCTTGGTTTTTTATTTTATTTTATCATTTTTCTGCACCAGCATTTTGTGCATCATTTTCACATTGAATAACAGTAAAATGCTAAATGATGGAGTCAACATTTACCTGTTTGTCTGTCCGAAGGGAATCTTCCCATCCAGCCACATCCACTTGAAGAATGCCAATGTGAAGAACAAAGGGTGGGTGCTGTTGCTGTAGTTTATTTTTTTCATTTTTAATGTTGAAATATGTGGTTTAGATTTAAACAAACTCCTTCATGTGGATAAATGTACTTTCATAGGCAATTTGAGACGGTGATCCCTGTGGAAGACTCTGTCATCACTGAGATGACGTCAACGCTGCGAGACTGGGGCGCCATGTGGAAACAGCTCTACGTGGTAGGAAAGCACACCGGCTTCCAACGCAATTTGCACCAATTTAAATATCGCCGCCGCTTTCAGCCTTTTATATGCTCCATGCAGGGAGTTTATTTGGTGATTGAGAAACAGTCAAAGCGTTTTCCTACCCTTTCATTTGTTGAATTGATTGTGTTTGTGGCCTATTAAGCCATCTGGGGTGCTGATTAAATTGAACTGATGAATGCTCTGAGATCAAACGGTGCACATTTGTGGCAAAAAGCAGCAGGACACTGAAGCTAATTTGCTCAAATCAATTTTAGGACCTTTCATTTGCTCTCTCTGGCTTGCCCTTTTTCTTCTCGGTTTTGCACTTCTCTGATTTGCAATCTGTTCCAAAACCGGCTTTCATTTGTGTTTGTGAGCTTCTTGTTCAGTCCATTTTTATTTTATTTGTTTGTCCATTTCCCCTTTTATTAATCACCTTCAACTTTTATTTTTCTTCAATATCCACCTCCTCCAGAAGAACGAGGGGGATCTGTTCCATCGTCTTTGGCACGTGATGAACGAAATCCTGGACCTGAGGAGGCAGGTGCTCGTAGGACACCTCACCCATGACCGCATGAGGGACGTCAAGCAGCACATCACGGCGAGATTGGACTGGGGCAACGAGTAAGTAACTGAAAGGACGATGTCCAAAGAAGTCTCCTAAAGGTTTTAGTTTTTTATATGTTTATTTTTTAAGCGTGTTTTGTTTTGCTTCTGTGATGTTTAGCTCCCGAGGACATAGAAGGCGAGGTTTGTTTATCAGGCTTTATTTCATCAGCAGGATTTTCTCAGTTTTTCATGTTTCTTTTGCCTTTATGACTTGAAGGTCATATTCCTGCTGTTTTCAGCTAAATCACCTTCATACTTTTTACAGCAATCCTATGAGCAGATCTTGTTGTCTTCGTCTCACAGACCTGAACTTGACGTTCACGTCTCCTGTTCTCAGCTATTTCTTCACTTTGGTTAGTTTGACAAGGTTGTGGATTATTTTTGTTTTTTTACAGGCTTTAATGGGTTGATGCTTTGTGAGGTCAGGTATTGCTGATTGTTGGGGCAGGTTTTAAAGAGTCTAATTTTTCATAAAGCTTTTTTATTTGTATCAGGGCCTCTTGGATCGTGTTGAAATGTTTAGACCTTAACTTTTCGTATGCTTTATTTCTGCTTTGTCTGAGATTGCATAAAAAACCTAAAAGTGAATCTTAAATTGGATCTTGATCTTAACATGTTCAGTGTACTGACTTGGCTTTTGGGGAAAAAAATACAAAACCAAACATTTCATACACAAGCTGATGTGAGAAACAAATTAAGAAAGATCGAATGGTGGAATTAGAAATCAAATTTAGTAGACAAAAGGCTAATTTAAAAAACACATCTTAGTGGTTCTACAACGAAGAAGGAGCTGAGGTAGCAGTGTTGCTCTGGGAACAAGCTCTCTGAAAGTGTCGTTTCCAATTTGCACCTCTGCCTGCTTCTTGCATTTATTTATTACAAGAGTCAAAGGCAATTTGCAAATCTAACTCCCAGTTATCGCTTTGTGGTGATTAATCCTTGCAAATGCCATCAGTGTCTGATTTTATTTTAGGTGGGACAGAAGGAGATTGCTACAAGACTTAGCAACCAGGAGCTTCTGTTCATCATAACTGTAATAAGTTTGATACATTTTACCTTAGTTACTGAGGCCCTGTGGGTCATTGCTGACCCAAAGGCAGCATAAGGGTTCATTTTGTGAAAATGAGTCTGACTCCCTTTTGAGGTCTGAAAAGACTCGTGAGAAATCAATCAGGATAGATGCCCATCAGTTGAGTTTGCGGCAAAAGCTTTTTATGATTAATAAATACCAGTAAAAACAATCATTCTATCTTGTTATGAACCCAGGATCCCAACTCATCCTTATGGGGACAAAAAGTCTATCCCTCTTTGGAATCTGGTAACTATTTGGATTTTCATGAATCGTAACAAAAACCTAAACAAACTTTCTTTGAATGGATTTATTCACAGAAGTTTTAAACTGCAATATTATGTGAAAGTTTATCTCCTACAAAATAAACAAATGCAATAAATTACCCCTAATGTTTGCTGAGTGGTGTAAACAGTAGAGATTTGTAAGTCTGAAAGTTGTTAAGACACCAGAATGCCTTTGAGGACTTGGTATAATTTGGAGAGTTGCCTTCAGGAACAAAAAGGCATATTTAGACTTAATGAACGTCAGTAAATTTACCTGTTTCCTCTGTCCGGTGGGGTCTGAGAAAGCCTCGGTTCACTTAACTTTAGTGGTTTATCATCTTCCAAGCAAACAAACTCCCTTGAAAGTAAAAGTTTCTCACCTTCTAGTTCCTCCTGCAGATTTTTGCAGCTCTGGAACTTCCTCACACCTCCACCTTTTGTTGTCACCTACCCTGTGACACTCACACTCAATCAAACCTCTTTCCCTCTCATACGGGCAGCACTTGCTCCATCCCTCCTGCTGTTTCCTCTCTCCTACCCTTTTTTTAACTCAGCGCTGTTGGGGGAAAAAGAGAAATAGTGAAACAGTCTCGTTCTCTGTGTCCTTGCATGTCGATCTCTTTCTCTTTGATTCTGTGGGTCGTCCTCAGTCACACATCGCTCCTTAGCGAGGGGGTGTTTTGCAGAGTCTCTAACTGTGAACCGTTATCCCAAGCCTTTTCTTTTGTTGCTGAAAAGGGAACACTTTGCTCTGTATCATTTATTCTAACTCAAAGTGGGGAAAGAAAAGACTATAGAAATCCACTCAGTTATTCATTCTGCAAAAAATTTAAATGAAAAAAAGCTAAATTTACTTTCAGAAGTTGTTGTTGATGCCTATTTTTACCACATTTAAGGATAGGCTTTAGCTGTTCTCATAATCTTTGCGTCTCTTGTCTAAACCGTATTCAACTCTGTGTTTCAGGCAACTTGGCTTGGACCTGGTTCCCAGGCGAGAGTTCAGCATGGTGGACCCTGATGAAGTCAGCGTCACAGAGCTTTACAGACTGGTAAGCAGCCTTACAGTTGGTCTCTGTGCTCTCCACTTAAATCAGGGCCCCATTTGTGGTGCAGGTGATTAGGGGACCCGCTCTCAAATGGGTGCAGGCCTGAGTTTGGCAAGTATGTGCTCTCCCAGATTGCTCCATTTTAAGATGCTAAAATCAGTGCTTTGCTCTGCATCTAGCCCTGTAGAAAAATAACAAGTGACAGTATAGGTTTTGTCATGTTATGACTTGACTTTACCGTGAAACTTTAGGTCTTTTTTGTTTTTGCATAACAGATTTTGTTTATTGCATGTTTTTTTTTCCTGCATGGTATTTTGTACTGCTGCTGTTGTTTCATATCCCATCATCTTAATGTCTTTGCTTCATTTTGTTTATTAACTCTGGCTAAAGCAGTTACTAGTGTCGATGATTTCTTGTTATCGAGTTTAAATCCAGAGTATGTGAGGAAACTGGGAACTGGTTTATTTACTGAGTTTGGAAACACAAAAAACGTGCACCTGAAGGACGTTCTTCAAGAGATCCTAATTAGAGGAATAAGTAATGAAAAATGTCTGATTTATTTGTGCACTGTTGGAACTACAACCAAGCTTTTCTAGTTTTTCTAGTGCAAACTTTGTTTTCTTTTCATTTTAGCTTTGATACTCTTTTATTTGCAATGTGGTTTTGTTTATTTATTATATTTATTACAAAGGAGGCTAGATATTGGTGAGCCATGAGCTAACTCTGTGGAAATGACAAAATCCTTTTATTTTTGCAGAATTGTAGAAACTTGTTTAAATGGAAACACCACTGCTATCACAAGTCTTATGTAACTTTCTGATACCATTGAATGATTTACAGTCTTGTCTGGATCTTTTTCTGAACTTTAAGCATGTGTTATATTTTATTCTGGGACTGGGTCAATGCTGACCCGGGTACCAGCAGTCTGTGTTTATTATTGACATCAGTGTTTTCTTTACAAGCACCATAACTGTTGGACTGAATGTAGCCCTCATTCCATCTGCTTCCATATTTCTCTCCTTCTTTCTCCCACTGTCTCCCCACCGCCCGCCTTGCCATCCTTCCCGCTTTCTCCCAAGTCCCAGCCACTGTTACCGTGACAACCACTTCTCCTCCCCGATACAGACCAGGGAGAATTATATCACACACACACACACTGTGTCTGCTTTCCCTTCAGAGGGGTAATTGAGTCTCTTAATCCATCTGTTTATTCTTTTTTTTGTTAGTCAAAACAAAAGCAGCCGAAGCAGGATGAAAGCTTAACACACCTCTATTAAATGGGGTACAAAATGACTGCAGCCCCCCACCCCAAACACACACACACTCCGTGGGGGTATCTGATTAAAAGACAGGCTGCTGCCGAAGGCACACGGAACCAGAAAGGAAAAAAACCCACACACAGATACAACATGTTAGCGAACTTCAGCTTTGGTCAGAGTATTCAGTTTAAGAGGCGCTTCTTTTTTCTGTTTTGATCTGAGCTTCTCTGCTTTAAAAGACAGTATGTCTGTAAATATATTTGTTTGTGTCTATCTGCTGAATTAGGGAAAAACGTGGCTGGAATATGTGAATTTATATTATGTGAAAATGAGATAAAAATGTACCTGATCAGCACCAAGTTAAATAACATCTGTGGCCATCTTGCTCAGTGGTTCCTTGGCTATTTAGCAGACCTGTGACCCTCACTATTTATATTATTTCAAAGCGTGTAAAGTTTTTAAGAGAATTCAAACAAAGCTTTTTTACATTCACTTTATGTCAATAAAACAAACTAGCAAAAAGATCGGGACACCATTTGTCCTGATTCTGATAGAAAATGTCTGGGTTGTTGGGCCGAAAAATACTCTTGGCTTTTCTTTTCTTTGTAGTCGTAACAGCAACTACAATGTAAAAAAAAGATAATCCAAACTTATATAAAATTCTTAATCGGCTCCCCAGTCTCAGGCCAACACTGGTCATTTGGGAGAACTCTTTGTAGCAGAAATTTAACTGAACATCAAACTACTTCTACTTTTTTTTCTCTCCTTGGAGACCGAGATCATTCCAGACCTCAAGCTGAGCAAACCAGAGTTTAAATCCTTCTGTGATTAATTCATCACCTGAGGGATTTCATTCGAAAGATAACCTCAAACGTGCTCTCTGTACACTTTATCTACCCACAAATGAGATGTAAAGAAGCTTAAACAGTCAAGTGAGTGATGGGAGGATATATAAAGACTAGTAGTTTCCCTGTAGCCTTCGCTTGACCTGTTTTTCCACTTGTTGCGCTTCACTCTATTCCAGAAAATGATCTCAGAAGGAACACGTTCTGTCTTGGTTCACCCATCTCCGGTCCAACCTCACATCTTTGGCGGACGGGATGCCAGGCTCTCACGTCTATCCTTTTGTGTCAAGTCATGCTGAAGCTGTCGCATAACCACACGCTGCTCCCGCCGGGCAGCTCTAATGACACGCTGAAAATAACCACGTAATGAAATCCCACTGCACGAATTAGTTCGTTCCCCAGACCTAGTCATTTCACGTCAAAACAAGCAGCTCACTCCCGCTCTGTGTCGGAGCGCCAATCTCTTTGTCGTTAGATCATCCTAACAGCGGTTGTTATTTCTGGGTTTCTCGGTCAGGCAGAAGAGTCATGACCAAGCAAAACATTCATCATGTTAAAAGCTGCTGCAAAATGATTTGTGCTGACATGTTGATGGATGTCAATACTTTGTCATTTTGTTTGCTTACTGTACAACTAGCTGATTTCTAAAGCGTACTATTCATTATATCGTATTTTTAGTCACTGTTTATCTCATTTGACTTGATCGTGTAAATCAAGTTTAGGAGGTCTCACACCTTCTCTGACACATTTTATTGTTATTTTGTCTTTATTGTTTTTTCCAGGAAACAATGTCTTTGTTTAACTTTGGGATGTGTAACAGGTTTCCCAGGAATTTTTAGCGTAGTCAATTTTTGGAGAAACGTTTTTTTTTTCTTGTTAAGTCACTTAACACAGAACAGTGAATCATTAAAACGTAACATGCTCTGAAGGAAAGAGTCAGTGTTTGCAAATTACAGAAAACTTAAAGAACCCTTTTCAAATTCTTTAAGCACCTTGTTTTAAGCAGGGTAAGGGTTTTTGCATACTGCGTACTAGATGGTATTTAAGATGCAATGTCACAGGGCCTAGTTGCTGTATTTCTTTTAGTAGATTAGTATGAAATAGCCGCAGCGAGATGTGAGTTTAGATGTTTTTATTGTAAACTGATGCACAATAAACCACCACCAGTCCTATAAAAGTCACCGCTTCTCAAAATGAAGGTGATGCAGATTTGTCCAGAGTAAAAATGCTTGATAAATTTCAGTGAATATCCATTTATTTTAGGGCAAAACAAGGAAAACTCAAAGCTTTGGTAAATTTAGTATTTGTTGTGTTGAACATCTAGACTTTCATTGGTTTTCTTGGCACTCTGCCGCAAACAGACAGCACAGCTTACACTTTCAAATGTGTTGTCTCTTGTGCTGTTGGCAGTTTACAAAACTTTATGCTTGATTAAGTAGATCTGTGTCAACCTAAACTACTGTATATTTACATTTGTTTTGAGTTTTTAGTAATATATGCAAATCTGCAACACAAATACTCCCTGTTGGGAAATGTCTCAAGGGAGTCATTTTTATTTTTGACTTGGAAATTGGACACTAAAGATTTTTGCGAATGTGTTCATATGTGGTCCTGCTCTGTTAAAGTTTTAAAATGCGTGATTTTGTTCTCTGTTTAAGCTTTTGACAACCTGAGCTTTACTAGTCATCGCGTTCCGTTTTTATTTTTCCATTTTACATAATATCTCAGCTTTTTCCGAATCAGAAACGTTCTGCTTTGGTGTTTCTTTTCTTACAGGCGCAAACATTTTCCCACTTTGCAGTTTCAATCATTTATCTGATGTCTTCCTTTCTGCTGCAGATGGAGCATCGTCATCGTAAGAAGGAGACAGCAGCACCTGCTAGCACCCACCACTTGTTTGTCCATGTGAAGAGTCTGATGTGCGCCAACCTGGGGGAGGAGCTTGAAGTCTACTTTCACATTTACGATGGACGGGAGAACCGGCCTCTCAGGTAGAGCTTTAAAAGGCTTTGCTCAAATAAATCGGAAATCTCTGTTTGATGTGAAGGTCCTGCTCCGACTCTATTCATGAACATTTTGTCATTGAAGCAGGCTCTTAAAGTGCACGAGTTGGACACATAAAAATGAGCAAGGCTGTGTTATTTCCACAAATCACAATCTCTGCTCTCCACATTAAAGAGCTTGTCACCCAGGGAGTCTGCACATGCAACTTGAGTGCACGCACGCACACACCACATCCTCCTGATGGGGGTGTCACCCTGAAAGCAGACTGTGCTTAAGCTCCCTGGTTTCATAGTTCAAAGGGAAGAAATTCCTTTTTATGTCACAAACAAGAGGCTTCATCAGGAAAAGCAACACAAGGGGGACGAAAAATGAGTGGGTTAGGGGGGGAAATGAGCGAGGCAGCAGTGAAACTTCTTTTGATAAGTCATGCTTTAGTGACAATTCTTTCTGCCTCACATTTCACACAAAAGGAATTAGGGTGATACTGGAGCGTCATATTGTTTTATTACTTTATACTGCATACAGTACCACTGATTCTGTTTATGACGGACTTCTCAGCAGAAAGTTTTTTTGCATAAGATTTAAAGAAATGCTCACCACGCTTGCGAGAATTGTTGCGTCAATGCGTTATATTGTCCTGCACCTTTAGACACAAGTCCGAATTGTCAAGTGTCAGTAAATAAGAAGCACTTTTTAAATTAGCAAAGCAGTTGTCTCTGATCACTTTTTGTCTCTTACATCTAAGATCATCATCACTGCATTTTTTGCAATTTTTGAAGTGGGTAATTATCGTCCAGTACTCCTATTGTGTTCCACTTGAATAATTTTCTCCTTCTCATTGTAATTAACCGTCTCGCCTTTTCCTCTTTAGCTGCCTGTTTCACCCTCTTTCCCTTCCCCCGTCTTGTTACTTTGAAATATTGAGAACATCAGCCGAGTTCGAGTGATTGAACTCCTTGAGATTTGTTATACAGAACACTGTCTGCAACAAAATGAAGTGTGCTGGAGTCATGCAGCTTTAGAAATTTAGCATACTTGAATTGATCTAAAATGAATAAAACAGAATGCAGAAAATGTTGCTTTTTGTAAGTTTTTGGGGGGGATTTCAATGAGAGGCTGGAGCCAACAGCACAGTGATGAGAATTTCTCCTGAATTTCATACTTTACACCAGTTTTAAGGCTCCTCTTTGTTAAATTAAGATGATGCTTAATTTCCAGCAGGTCTTGTTTCTTCAAACTTCAATCATCCAATCCAATAAATAACACCAGGCAAGCAGGCTGTAGCAGAATGAGCTGTTTATTGTTGAGTATTTTATGAGCACAACCAACAAACTCAACCCACAAATTCGTTTTTCTAACAAATGTGACACCATATGTCACTTTTTGTGCCACGTTTATATGAATAACTAAACACAGGAATCAAAAGTACTGGTTGGCAATGTCAAGAGCGTTTACTTTTACTTTTTAAAAAAAATAAAAAAATCTTAATCTCTCTCTTTTTTTAAGTAGCTTATTTAGGTACTCAGAATACACCAGAGGGAGGATCAGACTCAGTGGAAAAGATGTTTAATGTGACGTAAGGACTTTGAGGTGGTTCCCCCTTTAAAGAAAAACCAACCAGTCAGTTTTTTTATGGAACCATTAAAAAAAAAACAGGCTTTAAACAGGGTTCTGGCCTAGTACTGGAACCACTTTTGTGGAAAACCCTAAAAAGGACATATACATAGCTCTGCTTCTCCTTAGCATGTCTAAATGAACTAATAATAGATTTATTTTGAGAAGTGAGTCGAAAAGCTTTAAAAAGGGTGCCTCTAATCTTTAGATGTGTTCTGTGTGTGTGTCAGCAGTAGTCTTTTTGGAAAATCTGGCTGTGGCAGCTCGCCAGTGTTGTCTCTCACTGTCTGGTCACATACATAAACATAGACACACACACACACACACACACACACACACACACACACACACACACACACACACACACACACACACACACAC
>JAVKLF010000053.1:10247549-10258145 GCA_034783495.1 Millerichthys robustus
ATAACGGCTTAAACACACACACACCTAAAAAATAAATCTTAATCATAAAACGCAAAATCGGGGACATTTCCGGGGACTGCTTTAGCCGGGGACAGGTCCTCTAAAACGGGGACTGTCCCCGGAAATCGGGGACGTCTGGTCACCTTAAGTTAGCCACAACTCTTGCTCTTGGTTTCCTGATATACTGTATAGAATTTTCATTTTATGGTATTTTTTTAAATATTTCTTGTTTGCAGGTAGAGGCCAAGCTGATTGATAAGCTGGACAGCCTGATGTCTGAGGGCAAAGGAGACGAGACGTACAGGGAGCTCTTCAACAGCATGTGAGTCGGTGAAAGAACCAGAAAACACAGAGATAAAAGAAAAAAATGCGTCAAAAGGAATAAATAGAATCACGTCCAACAAGTACATTAAATAGCTTGTTCACAGAAAAGAAAAGGTGCTTTATGGTCCAAGTTACTTTGTGTTTTTTTAAAAAATGCAGTAGGAATTTCTGTTTTAAAAAATATTTATGGCTAGCAAAATGAGAGGTAAGTTGTGGACATTCAGTCACGTTCATTCTGAGTCACATCTCCTCTTAATTCATGCTGTTTCTAGATTTGTGTTACTGCCTGCTCTGTTTTCACATGCTTGTGTGTGTGTGTGTGTGTGTTAGTGTGGTCTCCTACATTCCAACTCTCCTTTTCAGAAATGGTATCGTGTTAAGTGATGTCAAACGTCTGATTCATTTGTAGAATAAATGTCTCCTCTTTATCTCCAAGAGGCTGTTTGGATTTGTTGTTATATTTTGTGTTTAGTTAGTGGAGGGCATGTGGATAGCACAAGGTCTGAATTGCTTCAGTGCACATGGAACATGTTTTCACTTAAGCTACCTTTGGAGGTGGTCCGGACCTGAGCCAAACTGTAGGACCTCCTACTGAACTGACAGGGCTCCAAACGAGAATCAGTGTCATGGGGTTAAAAAAACGTCTGCTTAGCTGCTTGATTGTAGATAATTTAACAACTCATGCTAATTATCTGAAGATACGTTTTTTTTTGTTTCTTTTGCTAAAAGTTTTATTAAACTGTATGAAAATCTCAACAAAACTCTCTGTTTTGTTTTGAATTCTATTAATCAAAGTGGATAACAGGATTGTTTGATTAGTTAGTTCCTCTTTGGTTCAATGTTTGCTCTGGTCGTTTTGGGGTCCTCTGTGGTCACTGTAAACAATATTGCAAATTGTGCTGACGTTAAATCCACATCGAAGCTGTGTAGAGAACAGCTGACATCTAAAATATTCAGTCTTTGCTCCGATGCTGAGCTCTGTGAAGTCGCTAATCATTTTGTGTACCGTATGTCTTTTTTAATACCGTGATTGTTTGGTAATTACGTGCGATGAACGCATGACGCAAATGACTCTTGATAGTGTCAAAATAAAATGATAAATGTGTGTTCAACGTGCAGTGCAGGTAATCACCAGGATCGTAACAAGTCTGAACAGTCTCGAAGTGTTTTGATCCAAATACATCTGCTTTAATTGGGCCAATGTCTTTCATAGTGAATCATTTGTTTCCCTCATTTTTACATGCAAGACATTATAGAGTTTAATGAGACATGAACGCCAGTTATTTATATCTATTACCTGCAATATAACGGAGATTACTGTTCGTTTTAAATATTTCTTTTTGTTATTTTAGCATGCGTTTGTTTCCTTTTAGCTTTGTTTTATGTGCCTCCTACAAACTCCACTAACCCATAAACAATCCCGTGTGTGCGTGTGTTAATTTTAATCATGTTAATATTAATTTATTCCGCCTATGCTTCCCGCCTGGAGTAGAATTCCTCTGTTTGGTCCGTACCCTAGGTAAGACGCTCTCCTTTTTGCTCTCTGTGTCGTTTGTGTGAGGGGGAAACTGGGATCAATGGTTGCTGCCAAACCAAAAGAAATAAAATCAAACCACACAATATTATTTGGGCTGCTTGCTGATTGCTTAGTTAGTTATTTTGGTGGCAAATCTGGAACTCCGGCAGGAAAGCCAACAAAGCATAGGTGACACTGGCATGACTGAGATCGATTTCCTCTTTGCTTTGTGTCATTTTCTTTCTCCGTATTTTCCTCCATCACTATTTCTTTCCCATTCTCTCTCTCCCTCTTTCTGTCACCTGTCTCTTCTGGTCCTTATGTCTTCTCTGTCTTGTCTCTCTTTCTTTGTCCCGCAGCCTGCTGAAGAAGATCGAGAGGGAGACGTGGAGGGAGAGCGGGATCTCTCTGATCGCCACAGTCACTCGGCTGATGGAGAGGCTGCTGGACTACAGGTCGGAGGGCTCGTTCACTTTCTCAGAGGGGCACGCACCTGTTTTCACCCCTCCTTTTGTCATTTCATCTAACCGTTTGTGTCTACTGCAGGGATTGTATGAAGCTGGGGGAAGTGGACAGCAAAAAGATTGGCTGTACTGTCAGCTTATTGGTAAGTTGATTTTGTTGTTCCCCCTAAATAGTCATCCTTTTTTTATAAAACTTTACACCACTGCAAAGCTCACGGGAATATTATATGTATCCCTATATAACACAGGAAGTGCTACAACTAGCTGCTGCAGCTAGCTGTGTTTGCAAACACCCTTTATTTTAAGTAAATAAGTGTGTAATTTAAAAGTGTTCAGACACAATCAGATTCAAAGGGCTGTGGGGCGTCGTCATCAAAGTAACTTTCTAATGCTATTAATTCCTACAGGCAGAATGTTTGATTCACAGATGGTTAA
Organism: Millerichthys robustus; assembly: GCA_034783495.1. NCBI lineage: Eukaryota > Metazoa > Chordata > Actinopteri > Cyprinodontiformes > Rivulidae > Millerichthys > Millerichthys robustus. The sequence goes on from JAVKLF010000053.1 coordinate 10,250,289, forward strand.
TTAATGCAGGCTATTTTTAGCACAAGCCGTGGCAGACAAACGCATATGAAAAATACTGTCACTGGTATTAGAAACGCACACAAAACGTGTGACAGAAGTCAGAGGAGCGGAGACAGAGCTAACCAAAGCAGCTGCTAAATAATTCAATAGAAAGTCACCTCGTTTGACATAACCGCCTGTTTTTGGCGGTTATGTCAAACGAGGTGATGGATGGTCGGTGTTTGTTTCCAGCGTTTCCACCACAAGTTGAGAATCGTCTGCTAAAAACTGTGAGCGGCACGACTAATAATTTAGAGCTGCTCCCTAAAGGCCCTAAAGCCAATGTGTGAGCTTTGCACAAAAACATTGACCCAAAATACACCAATCCATCATCTAAACAAGTCAGAGCTGCAGTTCTATGGTGCAGTTGGGAAAAATATGTCAGCGTATGTAACCCGGCGTATAAAAATAATAAGAACAACCTAACGCTGACCGGCCTACTGAGCAGCATTTTCTTGATTTGTCATTGACAGATGCTTCATCCAATCATCTACGAGTTGTTTAAAAGTACCTCCTTAAAAAACAGTCTGCAGCCTTACTGGTGTTATATGAATGAATCACAAATCTGTACAAATCACTTGCTTGTTCACTTTTCCGTGTCTGTACTGCCTTATGTTTAAATTGACTCTTAAGTGCCGTAATCTCCTCATTCCTGTTTCACCCGATTGTTCCTGTCAGAACTTCTACAAAACCGAGCTGAACAAGGAAGAAATGTACATCCGCTACATCCACAAGCTGTACGACCTGCACTTAAAAGCACAGAACTACACAGGTACCCCCTAAAACCAAAGTGTGCTACGCTATCTTAAAGCTGCTACATGATGATGACATCCCTGCTGTGTGTTTTATTTTTTTTCTCCGTGTGTATCTCAGAGGCGTCGTACACCCTGCTGCTGTACGACGAGTTACTGGAATGGTCCGACCGGCCGCTCCGAGAGTTCCTCAACTACCCCATGCAGAGCGAGTGGCAGAGGAAAGAGTATCTGCACCTCACCATCATTCAGAACTTTGATAGAGGGAAGGTGAGCAAGCTTAACGGTGTCGTAGTAATAAGGCAGCTTCATCTAATTAGATTTAATGTTTGCAAATCTAACAAATAGCATGCCAGCTGCACACAGGAGTGACATCACAACTCAGACTTTTAGTTAATCTCAGATGCATTGGCAGAAAAATCTTTCCCCTTTTTGCAGTTGTATCTGTTTAGAGTCCTTCAGGGCATGCAGCATCCAAATAAAACTAGTGTCGACCTAAATAAAGAAGGGGAGAAAAAAAAAACCATATTAAGTGTCCCGGATGAAATTCGCAGCACTGCAGAATAATTAAAATCGCTGACTCGTTACTCAGAGTCCACTTTTTGTCTCGTTTACGAGCCGTGCCATCTGCTGGTGCTTTCAAGGGACTAGGAGGCAGCGGGAAAGGAAAGCTTTGTGTTTGGAGGGTGTGCTGCACCTGTGACACTTCTGACTCCTGCTTGTTGACTCAGCAGCGCCATCAAGTGGTTCAGCAACATTCTAACTGAGGAAAAAAAAGGCCTCCGCTTCCCCAGAGAGAGGCTTTTTTGCTTTTTGCTGATATGTTTGTGTCTTTCTGTGCTACCAGTGTTGGGAGAATGGCATCATTCTGTGCAGGGAGCTTGCTGACCAGTACGAGTCCTACTACGACTACAGAAACTTGAGCAAAATGAGGGTGAGTTAGAAGCAACTTAAAAAACAGTTTTTGTGTCTGTCTGTTAGCAAAATATCTTATGAACCAACTGATGGATTTTAATGAAACTCTCAGGAAATAATCACCGAGTGCTCTTCTACGACAGATTAACCTGTGGATTTAATCCCATTTAGTATAACTGTTACAGCCAACTGACCTTCAAAAACAAAAATAATTGGATACGTTTGTTTTATCAATATTAAGCTGATATTTGGTGTGGTAGTAGTCTGAGTGCTAACGGATCACACACAAAATAGTTTTCAAGGTCAAGGTTGAAAACAACTCCAACTGTGCCATTTTTCAACGTTAGATTAGCTTAGTTTAAAGCTCTGGCATGAAAGTCGGTGGGCGATAAGCATTTCTGCAAGAAATAATAGACCTTTATTTCTCCTGCTTTATTTGTTTGTTTGTTCCTCTCCAGATGATGGAAGCTTCTCTTTATGACAAGATAATGGACCAGCAAAGACTAGAACCTGAATTCTTCAGAGTTGGGTTTTATGGAAAGAAGTTCCCTTTCTTCCTGAGGGTAAATAAATCTCCAGGTTCCCTCTGTTAGGAATTAGCACTTAAATCCTTTTTTTCTCTCTCTTCTGTCTGCAGAAACCAAAAATAGAGCATGTAGAAAGAATTCAGTTTTCTTACGTAAACTCCTTCAGTGTTAAGGTGACATTCAGCAGCTGTTTAATGATGTAACAGCCTCTGTCATTGGTGGAGTGCAGGCAGGAGCTGCAGTTACAGCCTTCAGCCACCAGATGGCAAGCTAACCCCACTCTCCTCCCTCTGCTCTGCCGCAGAATAAGGAGTTTGTGTGCCGCGGCCATGACTACGAGAGGCTGGAGGCCTTCCAGCAGCGGATGCTGAACGAGTTCCCCCACGCCATCGCCATGCAGCACGTCAACCAGCCAGACCAGACCATATACCAGGCAGACGCGCAATGTATCCTTGGCTGAACACAATTCTGTGTTTGGGTCGGTCTGTTAGCAAAATATCTCATGAACAACTGAATAGATTTTAATGAAACTTTTAGGAAATAACCATTAGATGTGCATACTATAACTGATTAGCTTTTGGAGTTAAGATGGATCAAGATGGCCGCCTCAGCCAGCTGACATTAGAAAACAAAAATGGTTATAATTCAGTCAGTTTTACACAAACTGTTTGGTGTGGTTGTAGCTGAGAGTCATTCATCACTCATTAGATGACTTTTCCTTTTACCTAGAGAATGTACCCAACGTTGTTTTTAAGGTTTGAACTAAATTGCTCCAACTCTTGTCATTTCTCAACAAAAGATGATGATCTTAGTCTAAAACTCTGTCCTGAAAGGCTGCGGTCGATGCGCCGGGCCTTTTTGTTTCACGATCTCCTTGTTCATCGTAATCAAAAGCCCATTCATGCAGGATCCAAAACGTTGTACGAACCACAATCGTGGCTTTTGAAAACGATTTAACACGAGCCAGTTTCTCAGCGGGGACAATTACTGTCTGATCAGGTTCTGATGGGAAAACTTGAAGTTTTTTTTTATCCAGAGCTGCAGCTAATATTCTCCCAAACACAAAGCTAGGCACAAAAGTGTAGTAATTCATCATAGAAAATAAGGCTTTAAGTAGGGTGATTATACATTCATTTGTAAGATGTGGGTCAACATATGGATTGTGTTGGCTGTAAAAAAAACACTCTGTGCATCTTGTGTTCTGAATCCAAGCCCCTCGCTGTTCATAAATCAAATCCCCGGCTCGCATTAAGAAACCCCCATTTTCCTTCCCATGCATTGTTCGGATTCATTCACACAAAATGTGCAAAATGTGGGCCTTGTTAATTATTCACACACACACGTACGGGGGCAACTGTTGGCCTAGATAAAGGAACACGAGGCGATCATATGGGAGGGGCACTACGAAGGAAACTCAACAAAGCAGGGCTTTCTTCTCTCAGCCTGGCTTCACAAAACCTAAAGCTCCTAACTTCTTCAGAAATGGGGCTATAGGTTGATTAAGAAAAAAGAAAAGATATTATTTCCAGGTCGTTGCGGGGAAACCCAAGAAAAATGGCAGCGCTTTCCCTTCGTCGCTTTCTCGGCACTTCCCCCTTAACTCGCAGTGCTTTGCAGACCTGCAGATCTACGCCGTTACTCCCATCCCGGAGAGCCAGGACGTGCTGCAGCGAGACGGAGTGCCCGACAACATCAAGAGCTTCTACAAGTTTAATCACATCTGGAGGTTCAGATACGACCGGCCCTTTCACAAGGGCACCAAAGACAAAGAGAATGAATTTAAGGTACAGAAACATTATATATCTATAAAGTCCACCCAATATCAGCTCTAAGGTTTCGTGTATGAACATTCCATGACTCAGCAGTTTGTAGAACCATCAGAAACTTAGAGCAGTTGATTTCTTTACTACTGCAGCCAACATTCATTGTTTTATAAGTCTGACCTCAGGGTGAACCTTCTGGAACGTCCACTTCGTTTTCCTTTTTAAATCCTAAAGAAGCAGCAAGAGTGGACTTAGTTTTGTTTAATAATGATGGTTTAGCTTTCTTTTTTCCCATGACAGTTTATATCTACATCATACAAACACTAACACCTACACTAACGCATTTTAAACCGTTGTTTAGACATATTTTAGAGTTCACAAATAGGATGTTTGAAAAATACTTAGTAGCCTTTGACTGCAAGGGCAGCACCTACTGAGGGTTTGTCGCTATTAAACAGGAAAATATAACTTTTTGTGAATATTTAAAAAGTTAAAAATCATACATTAATCGTATTAGCATTTTTCCTCTCAGAACTTTTTGTCGTGTTCATGTATTATGGGGTGTGTAGGTAGTGATCGTTTGCAGCAGGTACCACATGTTTTATTCAGCAGGAATGCAGTATCAGTAATTATGCACAAAAGTTCCGGCTGTAGTCAGAGCATTGTACTTCAAACAGTCTTTACAGTCCGATGCTGAAGACACAGCTTTAAGACACGAGCACACCTGGCACACAGGGCCCAGGGTTTAAAGTGCTGAGTCAGCTTTCGCCCTATACTGATCCTGTTTCTCTTTATTCTGTCTCTTTTCCCTCTGTACTTAATCTGACCAGAATCAATTAAATGTGGAAAAAGTATTTGTCAAGCCAGTATTCAGGACGTTCACCGTGACTCGGTTTTGTTATGCTAGTACTCCTCAAAATATTTCTAGTATAAGCTTTTAGCTTTCGCTACTCTTAACTAGCATTTTCCTACTTTTAGCTTATATCTCGCACTTTGTGGCTTTTTTCGTTCGCCTGCGTTTTGCAACGTTTACATTTGACTACTTTTAGTGAGCTTTTTGATAAACTTAGCTCTTTGCTACAGTCAGTGTTTTGCTGCTTTCATCTTGTGTTTCCCGTTTCTCGAGTTCATACAAGTCGGGTCTCTCAAGCGTTGCATTTGATGTTCTCACAAAATTGATTTATGTAATGTGGATTTAATCGTTAAAGTCATGAAATAGTTTCATTAAGTTTATTTCAAGTTCGAAACATATGTAAAATGTTTTTAATCACATTTTTTTTCTCTTAAACGTTGAAATTTTTCTTGCTGAGGAGTTGGCAACAGTGGTTAGCAGCTCAAAATCTCACTTCAAGCTCAGATCCAAACCTGAGAGCCCTGACACAAGTATTTTATTTAATGATGCCCCATTTTCTCTTTGCTCTTCCATCAAGGTTATTTAGCTAAATTTAATCATGATGTTGGATTTCCATGGATTTCCATCAGTCATATTAAAGTTTGAAAAAAGTCTACCCAAATTTCAACAAACTTTTTACCCCTTTTTTTTTAAGGTCAGGACTTGTATATATTTCAAATTTTGCTTTCAACTCTGCTGTTAATGCATGCTTTTTTTTATTCCCCCTAAGTTGTGTGCAGGTGGGTTTCGTGGCCTTTAAAAGCATAAAATCAATAAAAGGGAGCAGGGTTGTGAAGCGAGTCGGAAGACCCTCCTTCAGCTCGAGGATGCTGGATCAATACTGCACATCAGCGCTCAGCTGCTCTTTTTGAGGGTCCTAAAGCAAGAATCTGGGCTCCCTAACTTGTCTCGAACTAAATCAAGCGGTCTTTTATCCGAACACTGATCGTTGTTTGTACAGAGCCCAGCAGAAAACGTTCACGTCATCGAAAAAAGCTTCAAGATTTTCCTAATTTAGTACCAAAAAATATTTTAAAAGTGGGTGTGAGTGATTTTCCGGAAACGGCAAACTTACCATACAGGGGAAAAAAAGACTGGAACAGCTTTCCATCCCTCATGTTTCCTGACATGTTTACTACATAGTCTAAATTAAATTAAAGACGCTCCACTATCCAGTGAATCTGTTATGTTAATAGCCTCCAGTAAATACTAGAGTTTCCGTAGTTTATGTCCTGTCAGAGTGACCTTGTGAGATGCTGGCACGCTGACGAGCATTCTGGCTGACTGCAGAAGTGCTGCAACATGAATGATGCTTTAAGAGACAAGACACGACACCTGACCTGCACCCAAAAGTGGCTGTTGCAGTCTGCCAGAAACAGGGTGCATGTGTGCATCAGGCAGAAAAATGATTTAATTTTTGTATTTTTTTATCAATTGTCTGATTCTGATGGAGGTGTTGTTGGGTTCATGCAGAGCCTGTGGGTGGAGAGGACAACCCTGACTCTGGTGCAGAGTCTCCCAGGCATCTCTCGCTGGTTTGAAGTGGAGAAGAAAGAGCTGGTAAGTGTGAGCGTTTTAGCTTTTTAATCCTGTTGAATAAAAAGTATTATGGCACACAACTCTTGTTTGTCTGTTAGCAAAGTATCTCATAAACTCCTGGATGGATTTTATTGAAACTTTCAGGAAATATCCAGCGAATGTACGTCTGCAAGGGATTTACCTTTTGGAGCCGACACAATTCAATATGGCCGCCTTAGCCATTTAAACTTAGAAAACATAAAAAACAGCTGTATTTCATTTAATTGTAAAGATATTTTGTTTAGGTTTGACGTGGTGGTAGGTAAGGGTTATTCACATTACATAATTCACGTTATGCATGAGCTTTGTTAAAAACCCTGTTTGTCTGTTAGCAAAATAACTCGTGAACCACTGGACAAATTTCAATGAAACTCTCAGAAAGGTAACATTTGAAATGCATCTACAACTGATTAACTTTTAGACGCAATCCAATTTATTGTGACCACCACAGCCAACAAACTTTAAGACACACAAAAATGACTGCAACTCAGTGCATTCTGCAAAATATGAGCAAAACTGTAGTCCTAGCAGAGAGTCACCCACAACACAAACTGCAAGTGCTAACGTGTGCAAAGGATTGTAATATCACACGAGGCTGTGCATAAAGTTGTTTTTTAAAGTTTCACCAAAATACCGGTAGTTCATTTTCAGCATAAGATGATTTCAGTCTAAAACTCTGGCATGAAGGATTGCGGGCCTCATTTACTTTGTGTCACATTGTATTCTGCATAAATCCTCTAAAAGCCTTTTTGTTTTGGATGGTCTCACTCAGACCTATACAGACTTTTTTTTTTTCTTGTGTGCGCAAAAACAACAATGCAGTGTCTTTCTGGTTATGTGTAAGTGCATTTTCTTTACTTCACAGCTGTTAAGCGTGGTGTGAAATTGTGAAACGTAAAGCCAGTATTACCCTGTGGTAGTTATGCAATAGCATATGAAATGTGAAATTGGCAAAAGGATTAGGCTTTGTTTGAGACCCCCCCAAAAATTGATGAAAGGTGAATTTCAGGCTGAAAGAGAGAGCAGCCATAGAAGAGTGTGTGCAGGAGTGACCAGTAGAGACCATTTTCTACATGTTTGTTTAATAAAACTCCATCAAACATGTTTTTTTATCCAGTTTAAAACAGCACACTGGCAGGGTTTTAAAATGTTTTCACAGTGGAAAATCTTTGTTGTTGTTGTTTTTTAAATTGGTTGAACGTATTTTAATAGGTTTTGATTATTGTGTAAGCAAATTTTCTATCACAGCAGAAATGTTTTAACTAAAACTAAATGAAATCGAAGCGATTCATTTGTTTTGAATCCCCTCAAATGACATATTCCTCTTTGATGTGGGAAAACTTGTTATAGACGCATTTTAAATGCAACACAAACTATCCATCCATTATTGT
>JAVKLF010000053.1:10284426-10301562 GCA_034783495.1 Millerichthys robustus
TGTGTGTGTGTGTGTGTGTGTGTGTGTGTGTGTGTGTGTGTGTGTGTGTGTGTGTGTGTGTGTGTGTGTATTTTTTTAAGGAAAATTGTAGGAAGAAGCAGAATGTTTTGAGTCCTCAGTCCAGAGGGACACATTACTGGACTCTGTGAAACATGAACATGATCACACTCTGTGTTGGACCACTCCGGCCAGGGTTTTTTCTTCCATGTCAGAACCACTGAACCATTTCAGCAGTGCAAGCAAATATGGCTGTAATTAAAGCAAGTCTTCTCGTAGAAGCATTTTAACCCCCTTTTTAAATTCTCTTCGGACCACATAAGCGATTAAAAAGAAATCAAACCGGTACGTGGGATTACTTGCAACAGGCTCCAAAATGTTATTTCTTATTCAGTACATGTAATTTTTTTTAAGACTTGTGCTCCAGGTTCAGATACAAACATAAGCTCACATGAAGATATACCTCTTTTATGCTTTTTTTTTAATCACTGTTTTTAAAAAGATTAATTTCTCAGGTGGAGGAGTCTTCACCTCACAAGTATGTTGCTTTTATTGGATCAGAACTCTATTTGAACAAAAACTGTGAAAGTAAACTGGAATGTTCAAAAATGCTTAAGTGTTTCAAAAGGTTATGGTTTTCTTAAAGGTCTAACAGCAAACAAAAGATTTAAGGCAGAACTTCTGTATGAAATATCTTAAAACACAATTTAATGTGTCGATAAAAAGAGCAGTTGTTTATAGATCTTTTTAAATGTATAACAAAGGAAATCTTTCACAAACGAAACGCCGAAGAAAGAAATATTTTGGTGTCAAATCAATAAGTTGATGATTTATTAGAAACTGGGAGTTTTCTGTACAACACTGCAGAGAATCCATGGCATTTTTTCCTGTAGACCAAAGGGAAGCTCAGCCTCTTTTTCTTTTGCCAAGCATGGTTGTCACGTTTCTAAACCCTAAACTAAACTGTATTTCATTTTTATTGCTGCCCCATCTCTCTCCAGTTCCCATAAAATGAGTGACACGACGTCGCAATGTGGCAACTGTTGGCAAAACATTTCATTGTGCTCCACTGATCAGGGTCACGTCAACGACAACACCGTGCTGAGTTGGCTTCTCATGATGGTGAGAAAAAACATTTTTTAATCAGATGAAACTACTTTCAAGCCTTTTACTGAAGTGATTTGTACATTGAATGTACAAGAAACAAAGATGTTTGGATTTTTACAACAAAAACCGCTCATAACATGGGTTTTCTCTCAGGTTTTAGAAATAAATTGAGTAAAAAAAAGAAATTTCGATTAGATTTTTGAAAATATAGTTCATATTTTGACTGACCCTGTTGTTGAGCTGATGGCCAGAGGAAAAGTTTAAGATGTTTGTCTTAATGATTTTACACAACCCCACAGCATCACAAAGAATTAGAATTTTTCCACCTGTGAATAAACAATTTGGAGATCTAAAGGGTGAGTCAAAGGTTTCAGGACACTCCTATTTCAGAAATAGGAGGGAGAATGAGATATCTGAATACCTCAGCAAGTAATGGGGGAGGGGTCTTATCTTTTAGGCAACGTTCAGAACATGGCTGCCATCTTGAAAGCGGCTATATTGGGCACAACAAATTTTAAAAAATTAGAACGGGGGTCATGTAGCACATCAAAGAATGCCTGAACTGCCTCCAATGAATTGCTGGAATCACACATTCAAAATCTCTTGTGGTTTAGAAGTTATCAACATGAAAAGTTAAACACTTGTTCCACACAGCTGTGTCTGTGTTCCACACATTGAACACGTCAAATAGCCATGCATCAAAGGCAATGTTCCCAGTTGTTGCAACTTTCTGTGTTAGTAACTTTTGTCTTTTTTATAATTCTAAGATAAATTCAACAGACAATCGATTTGTGAGAGTTCTAGTTGTCTTTGATATGCTAAATGACAACCTTCTTATTCCTATTCCTTCCTATTTTAATGATCTGAACTAAAATCACTCAATTTCAACAAGTTTGAATTTAAATTTTAGCACAAAAGTAAGGAAATGTGTTTGGTAGAATATTTCTTTGTTGTAACAATGCTTCTTGGCAATAAATCTTATAGGAAAGTCTGTTCAGTTCCTTTTTTAAATAGCGCCATATTTGTAAGGAATATGCGTTTGTGGCATGAGCAGTGGAGCTGTGGGTTGTGCACATGAAAAATTTGCCAAATCTCCTCTGCCATTGCCACACCGCTTATTTTGCTTTTGCTACTGATGCATGTTTTGAGCTTCTGGTACCCCCAGATGATGCCAATGAGGTAGGTGTTCAATAAAAGATTTATTGCCAAGAAGCATTGATAAAACAAAGATAATCAAACACAAATTTCCTTACTTCCTGTGACAAGATCACTTGTACTGGGCAGTTTTTTTACCTTTTTATCCTTTTCAGATTTTTTGTATGTCTAAGGTGCACAAAACTTCTTGGTTTCTCTGTTTGCAGCGTTGTAGCATTTCAGTAAATAATTTCTCAGAATATTTGAACTGTTTATGTTGATCCTTCATGCCTGAGACTGACTCAAAGCCTACACCGCTCCAAGTCTCTCATTACCATATGCTATCTTTTTTTCTTTCAGTGAGTCATCTTCCAAAGGTCAAGAAACGGTGACTTCTGTTTACTGAGTTTTTGTGCCTGCCAAAGGTTTTCAATCTTTGCCTCACTCCTGCCTCCGTGTGATTCAGTCGTCTACTCAATGGGACCAGAGGCCAGCTGCATCAAGACTTGCATCAGGCCAGCCGTGTTAAAAGGTACCCTGTTTGGCCTTATCTAACCCCTCGCTGTTACCAGTTCTCATTCTCCACGGGGTGTGCATTAAATTAAATGTTAGCCTCTCACTGTCTGCTGTCTCTTGGGTGATCGCCTTAGTTCTGCCTGATCAAGTCTGGCTGTGAGGAGGCATCTCTTGGTTCTCCTACACACATGAATAAACATAAGGTCCAGTGAGATTTCGAAAGGCTGTGCCCAGAAAGGGCGACTGCTGAAATAAAAAGCAGCTCGGGGTTAAGAATCAAAGCAGAGACTATTCCAGAGAAGATAATTCTCAGGCTCATTTCAAAACTTGCCCCAAGTTTGACTGTTTTTGTGATGAGATGATCAATTTTTGTTCAGTTCTTGTGTCTTTGAGTCCATTTGGTCAAACGGGTCTTTGTAATCAGTCGAAGTTTGTCAGATGAACAGTGGAGCACTTTGGTTTCTACAAACTTATAATTTTCCGTCTCGTTTCCTGCCGCCCACAAATTGTTAATGGTGTATTAAACGACAGCGCTGTCAGAATTCAGTAGCTGTATATGTGATGAAGGGCTGTTGATGGGTGTTAGCCATGGGAAGGATTATGCACTGCTTCAACACTCATGGTTTGATTCCTCCAGGAGAATAACTTCACCGTGCTATTACCCCCTCAGCTCGACAGCAGTGAAATGTTCTTTTGTTCCAGTGGAACTCTGAGGGGCTTTCTCACAATGAATCCCTATTGATTTTTCTGCTCGTGTCATCAAATTGTATGTGGCTCGATTTCGTGACTACTGTTTTCTCATCTGCTCCCCGAGGTTCCTCTCCTATTAACTTTTTATTCTTCTTGGATGGGGTAAAACTAAACAAAGGCAGTGAGAGTGAACGTTAGGCTGCAGCGGGGAAATGGAAGTAAACACGATGTCCGGACCTGCGGTGTTCAGTGCTTGTTCCGAGTCAACTTGTGGAGGATTTGAATGCTAATCCTCAGGCGTTGCTCGCTTCGCGTTTGATGGAGTAGTTCAAAAGTTTAAAAAGTGCATCATAAATGATGTGTGCATGAATGTTCCCAACTCTGAGATGATGTAAAACCAGCCATGTACACCCAGGGCTTTAGCAATCACTTTGTACCTGTTGCAAATTGTATTTATTATTCGCAGGCAGCTTAAAATTGAAAATGTAGAAGCAGTAATTTTTGACTTGGCTTTATGGGATTTACATTTGAGTGCAGTTTACCTTCAAAATAACAGATGTTGAGGGTTCATTGTTTCAAATAAATAAATGTTGTGCTCAAAATTCACTGACAAACTATTTGGAATCTGGTTTGGTGGGGTGGGAAATAAAAATTTTAGTTTGGTCAATTATCACAGCTTGAAGTAACTGTGTGAAATTAATTTCTTCACTTCTGCAAATAGATTTGAAATACCAAAAAATGTTAAAATCTGCCAACATGGCTTATTTATTAGATAAATTATAATTACTTTGAATTGCATTTAAACAGAAATGCACCATACCTGCTGCAGCATTAATTCATTGGTTTTGCTTTTTCATTTATTTATTGTCTCAATGTTTTCACGAGATTTTGTTTTCCAGAGCCTTAATTTCCACATGAATGTACTCCTAAATTTACCAAAGAGGTGCAACTTCCCCATCCTCAGGCATTCAGCTTTGTGCTTCTAGTCTGTTTTGCAGCAACAGTTTGTGTTGGTCATTAATAAATTACAGGCTCATTATTCACAAGTAAGGCTGTTTGCAACTCTGCACTAATTTAAGCAGCTCCTGGAAGTGTACTTTGGTCATTATTGAAATGAGCTGCACCTGTATTTGTAGGTGACGCTCCCATAGGTGCTATTTATGATTTACAACCACATGCTAAATTGCTCCGGTTAGTAAATCTATCCCATAGCTTTTATTTAATCACTGTTAGTTAATCCCACTAAACTGCAAAAGCAAAGTGAACTATTTAAAAACAACTTTAACTTCAGCTGCACTAAGAAAAATGACCCGGTTGCTTTAGCTGCTTGTTGTAGTAAAGGCTGAGTTCTTTTAACACATTCTGTAAACTTTGCACAGCCTGATCATGGGTGACTCCCACTTCTAAGATCTTATAGTCTTTTAGATGTTTTTATTCTGTAATATTTCTTAGTAGCATAATGGATTCCAAATGGTTTGAAAATTACTTTTTTATAACCCTGTCTAGATTATTTGGCAGCAGAATTGCTTGACTAAGGTCACTGCTGATGTCTTTTATTCAATTACTTTGCATCTTGGACATGAGAGCTGCCAAACAGTCTGTTTTTATAAAAGTGCTCCCATCTGCTGTATACAGTATTAATTAGCAGCATCTGGCTGCAACTTCACTAACCTGAATAATGCCTGCTGCATGAAAGGTGAGCGATCATGTTATTGTCTGATTTTATGTTCTTTTGTCTGTTAGCAGCATATCTCATGTACCACTTGGCTGCATTACAACTGAAGTCAACCTAATTTAATGTAAACAGAAAATGGCAAAAGCTTAAATGGTTTCATAGATATTGAGCTAAAGTTTGGGGTGGTGGTAGCTGAGAGTCATCCGCAACACATATTTTGACCTAATGGTTGACCTGAGATCTGTTTGTTAGTGCTTGAAGAAACCAGGAAGAGTTGTTTTTTCTTTTTCAGTATTTGGTGAATGATGGTGAACTGTAGCATGTTACTAATCATCTGAAGTTATATTGAACTCATTTTATGACCCGAGGAACAGATGATTTAGTACATCCTCATATTTGAAGCTTAGCACATTGTCTAACTTGTGATATACCTGTTTATGTTCTGCAGTCTTAATTATGGTTTTATTCACTCTGTCGTTCAGTCGGTGCACATGAGCCAAGGGTAGCACCTCTAGTAAAGGATTTACGAATCAATAAAGCTTCCTCCCAGGACTACAGCTGCTCTCATTAGCTCAGGTTCTGGCCAACATGCTGGTTGGGAATCAGATTGTTACTGGAGGTGCTTCATCCAGACTGTTCATGAATGCTAAATATGTTATATATGTATATATGTTGTTTGTTTAAGTACTTCAAGGTTTAATATTGTCAATCCAACAACACAATGGTTTTCTGAAACCTCTGTGATGAGATATTGTTTTGCATGAATGCACGGTATGGTGTCAGGACCGTTTAATCTGACAAAAATAGCCTAAAACATTGTCAGATGGTGTCGAGTTGTTTTGCTCAGAGCAGTGCAGCTTGTTGTAAAGAACAGTTAGAACATATTGTACATGAATGCGATGAGTTGTGTAGGCTGTCTGTTCCAGTACCGGATCAATCTGAAGGGTTAAAGTCGAGGTCAAAGCTCGGATCCAGCCTGCAGACAAAACTAATTTCCCTGTCTCTGAGATTCCCTCTTTAGCAGGAATCCAAAGGCAGAGAATTGTCTCAGAATGTCTCACAGAGGCTTGTGTCTAATTGGATTATTCGAATTTGTTTCATACATGTGCTTTACTTAATGATTTTCAATCTTTTCTATAAAAGACATGAATATTTTCTGACTCTGTGTTAGGTTTTATTTTCTGGCTTGTTTCTCTGCCTAGGATCTTAAATTAAATCTGTACATTTTAAAAAGTGTACATTTAGGAGACTTCACCTTTTTGTAAAATTGCAAGATGATGTGGAGGGGAAACTCCACTCTTTCAGCAATGCTCAAGTTTAAATTGCATGCATCAATAAAAAAATTTAGGAACACTGCATTGAAAGGAGTAATTCCAGTAGCTTGATGCTATAGAAAAATAAATGCTGGGTCTAAACATTGTTCTACAAAGTTACTCGATACTCAAGCAGCTTTCAAAAGAACTTACACACATTCACCAAGTGCATACATTTATAAGAAACACAAAGATTTCTTTGAAGAACATTATGCAAAAACATGCTGCATATTTTATGGGTCTTAAAATACACAGGGAAAAACAGAATAAAAGACAAACATTTCTGCATAAATTAGGAACGACTCTGGAGGATTGCTGGATGACATTGATTTAGTCAGGCTGCTCTTCTACGTGGCGTTCCTTTTTGTTCCAGTTGTCGGGTGACGTGTGATCTGACTTTAGTTTTGCACTTCATCAGTTTGTGTTTTGAAATGTGCATGTTTTATTTTACCCTTTTCTGCCCACCTCATGTCAAATCTGCATAAAGATTCACTTTCCTCTTTTGCTGTTTCCTTTCTAGTTTCCATTTGTCTTTTGTATGTCGCTATCCAAACTGCTACCTGAAGGCACTTCTGCTGCTCCTGAGCTGTGCCTGTGGCCCACTTTAAGGGCAAAGCATTTTTACTGGGACCTTACTTGGACTAGAAGCTTTGTAATGGGATAAAAATCCCATGTATCGCAGCCAGGGTGAAGCGAACAGTCTGCATGGGGGGATTTTTGAGTGATGATCAGCGGTGAAACGTCTTTTAAAATTCCCACCAATAGCCGTCGGTTCTTGCATCATTTCACTCAGCCATTTAACCTTGAGCTGACCTTATTCCGTATCATTCCTTGGTTCAAAAGTTCACGTGAAGAGGCGACTTCATACTGAACATTATTCTCTGCCTGGTCTGCTGTCTTTCCCTCAGTGGGCTATCAGGGCTTCATCGGATGCTTGGCTCTGATCTGCCGACTCGTGGGGGGGGTTTCCTGCGTCGGGGCTGTGGCCCAATCCATCTGTCTTCATCAGTGAACTGAGGCGGTTGTTAGCTTGGGCCAGCAGGACCCCGCTAAGCACCAGCTGCTAGCTGCCTTTTACACTGATTCCCACCAAGAGGGACATATTTACAGTACAGCAAGCTTCCCAGTAAGACTGTAGGATCTTTTTAGCTCCTAATGGTTGGGTTTCTGTTTTGTCTTGTGGTTTTCATTTTGTTAAGCTTTTTCTTTTTTGTATTCTCAGCCTGAATTTTTGTTTTTGTTCATCAAATCTTAAACTATGCAGGTGTATTTACATTCGAACAGGAATCATAAACTTTGGAAACAGCTCCTGTTGGTTTGGTTTTTAATCAAAAAATAATTATGCTCCACGTAGGTTAGAAATGAGTATTTTGCTTCAAGATGAGGAGTTCAAATATCAGGGCATTCTGTATATGACTGATGGAAGGATGGGGGAGGATGTGGCTCTGGGTTTCGTCTGCAAGTCAGTGGTGAAGAAGTTCTCACTTTATTTGTTCCAACCCTCACCCATGGTTGTGAGCTATAGATAATGGCTGAAAGACCAAAATCCCTGATACAAGCAGCTGCAATAAGTTTGTAAGGCTGAGCCTGGTCACTAAAAAGCAAAGGAGATTTGAAATAAAGCCTCTGCTCTTCTGTGCCAGAAGGAGTTAGCTGAGGTGGTTCAGGCATCTGATTTAGAATGCTTCCTTATCTTCTCCCCTTAAAGGTGTTTCACGGACATCGTTCTTCGAGAAGACCCCGTGGCTCACCCAGAACTTGATTGAAGGATTATATAACCTCTCTGAGGGGATCTGCACACCTATTGCCTCCCCAACCTGTTCACAGTTGAGCAGAAAAAAATGGACGGGCATGGTTCCAATCCAGTTAAATATGATGGACGCCTCACCTAATGACCAGCAGAGAACCAGGACATGTTTCAGTCATGTGTTCATTGTCAGTATTGGAGATGGGTGAACCCTTGAAGTGGGTCACGGTAACTGGATTGATTTATTTTAAAGAGGTTGGTACTTGGTCTCAAACTAAGCTAATTAGCCTTCATATAAACACCAACTTGCCCTTTAGCTCTTGTTCTATAGGACTGTAGAATATGAAGCATGAGTTGAGGAAGCTTTGTGACTTTGACTTTCCACGTGGATGAATTTAATCTAAATAGCAACAAAATTACATCTGCTGATCAGATGCTCCAACCAGTGTGTTTTTACTCCGTTTATACCAGAAATGATGAAGGTTTTGTTTTGAGAAGGGATGCCATGATGTTCTAACATTTTACTCTTCATTTACCTGACAGTGACTGAGGTCATGTGTGGGGAAAAATAACCGGTAGACCTGAAAGCCTCACCTGAGAAATGAAACAAATTGTCTGTTCTTTCATGCAGCTCTCTAGTCTTGATGTTTTCAGCAGCGCGCGATGAGGCTAATGCGCCTGAGCGTTGGCAGGCTTGCAACAATGAGCCACAATGTGATACAGCACAAGGGGTCCAATTGATACTGATAGCTCAGTGACATCTCTTGGCAGGTCCACAAAAGAAAACATCCTGCCCACCATCTTGTGCCCTAGTAAAGCTATTGTGAAGCAATTTTACCCCGAGAGCCCAGGCATGGATACTGTAAAGTAAGCTGTGACTGAAACAGTCTCAGGATTATTTGTGTGTGTGTTGGGGCATCCCTGACTGGAAGTGTGAGTGCAAACTAACCAAACTAACTGCTGCTTTATAGTGCCCACGAGGCACTTGTGGTATTTCATGGCCAAGTCTGTATTTATGCTTCATAAACATCAGTCATACTTGAGCGCTAGTGACAAATCTTGTAAAAATATGCATGGCTCAGTGAAGAGCCTGTTTAACTGTGATTTACTCTGACTGTTGGACATGTTGAGAAACTTAGCTTTATGTGCGCCTGCTTCCAAGCAGATTTGGAGGTGAATTAAAGACAAATCCCAAAGGGGAGAAATGTGGTCTCTGCGATCATCCGAGGGGCGTCTGTGATATGTGCCACGATGAGAGGTGGCCTCATGTGGGAATAGTCGGCTTTCTGCCTGAAGGAGAACAAAAGATGGATTCTACCCCTCTGGTTTTGTTCTCACATGAGATGGCACACTGGCTCCTCTTTAGTGCACCCCTGTTTCTCTCAGGCTGAGTCCCTGTGACGGCGTGCAGCCGAGGCTAATTACGCTGGATAGAGTCAGACAATGAATTTGCCTCATTTGGCACTTTTTTTTTTATCCAACCTCTCTCTTTATTTATTTCTTAGTTTAGGTGCAATTGCATGCAATTGGTGTCAAATTGAGCTCAGTGCAGTTTTTTTTATGTTTCGTTCTCCATTATTGGACCCACTTCAGTCATCTTGATTGAAGTCTTTTTTTTCCGTACTTGCATTGAAAAACAGCCAAAGTACTGCCTTCCTGCAGCGTGTTACTCAGTTTTTCATCATTTTCTCATAATCCCCCCCATCCCAGAGGACTCATGGTTGAACTTTAAGCATGCCTTCTATCCTAACTGTGTCAGACTCCTAAGATATGCAGTAAACAACTCTGGCATGAGATTGTAGAGTCTAATCTTGTGCCAGATGTGGTGGTCTTGGGATTGCATGCATGTTTTCTCTGCAGAGATGCTTACCTGTGTGCTCCGTGTTTAATCACAAGACACGGACCTGCTTCCTAAATTTAGCTGTGTTCACTCACAAAGTAAGACTGATTTATATTGCAGAGTCATGACATTAAAGACAAAGTTCCCACTGGTTTCTATCACCAGTACTCTGTGCACATCTAAAAGGTACTGCAGAGCTGAAAGCTGTCCTGCAGGGACTGTGTTTTGTAGATTGTATCAGAAAACGAGCATGCAAAGAATCAAGGATCATCAAAAGATAAGCACGAAGGTCTTCTCTTTCTGATCTTTGGATTATATACGTCTTTGCTTCCTGATCTCACCTTTTTGTTTTGTACCAGAAGCACTTTCTTCTCCCCGTGCTTGGCTTTATTTCATTTTGTCAGTGAATGCATCATGGTACAGCTCAAAGCAACACACCATATGCAGCCACTAACCGCACATTTGTCTGAACCATGCTGCTGCACCAGCAGGCTTTTGGATGCTTGTTGCTATTTCCACTCACAATTCTAATTGTGACTGAGAAAATGAAGCCCCATCAGATGTCACTTAATGAGGGGAGGCAAATGTTTTTATTATTTTTTTGTTGTTTTTGTTTAGTGTTTTATCTTTTTGTGTTTTAATCTTGATATGATAGTCATATGGACTTTGTTTAAAGGTTGTTTAATTCTTTATATAATAAAAACATGTAAAATAATCGACTCAAACCCACCTGGTCACAATGTGACTGCAGCAGTAAACTGAATGCAGTTTGGGGATAAATGTAGATTCATCATTTTCTGCTTCTACTGTTAAAATTTAGTCCGTTCAAAGATTAAAGGAAACCTGTGCAATCAAGTTTCTTTCTACAATATATGTATTTAAAGCATAGTTACATATTGTGTAGGTTCTTTTTTCACTTGTTTACTAGACAAATCTCATTTTGGTTGTACTTCCTGGTTAGCAGTATTCCATGGCCCCAACTACAATTTTGGAGGAAAGCAAGTGCTTCACCTTGATCATACGAATCATTTCTAAATATTCCTGAAGAAAAAATATGTTTGTCTGTATTTGTAATGCAGAAAAGGCAGTTTGCTGATTATGGCTGAGTTGTTTATAGTTTACCTTTTTTGTCCCAAGATTAAATTTTAAGTTTCATTTTGAGTGTTTTTTATGAAAGTTTGTTGTAATTTTAAAATGAAGCAATGTTTGTGGCAATGAAAGGTAAAGAAAATGTATCATAATTAGAGCTGTTTCTTATTTATGTTGGAGTGCAAAGCCAGGATCAGGTGTGTCTTCTTTCATAACTTGTCCCAAGTTCTCAGGGTGCAAAATAATTACCCAAAACCACTTAACAGTGTTTGTGTTTTCATATGTGCCACTTTGTTTTTGTGTTATTTGATTTAAATAAAAGATAATCAGAGACAAATTGAAAATAAATTACCAAGCAAGTTTTTGTAAATCCTAATGTTATTGGTGGATTTTTCTCAGCTCTAATCACAGCCACGTTATCTGAGAAGCAGAAATCTTTAAAGAATGAAATAAAACTATAAAGCACGCTGCCTGCATCAAAAGGCCCTGATTGCTTTGAAATGTGGCGTTTTGTAACGTTTCCCTCTCTTTGCTGCCAAACGTACAGATAAACACAACTCCTGACAGTAAAATCTAAGAGTGAGTCACTCCATTATTCTGTCTTCCATTCACTGCACAAAAGTGGTCATCAAATTGATTTTGTGTTTTAATTGGGTTTTAATCATCCTCTCTGAAACCTCCATGGTGAAGCAGAATCGCAACATTTTATTTATTTTATTAAAACAGCTTTAACACATTTGTGACAGATTCTTAACACAACTGTCTCAAAATCACAATCTTTGCAATCTAGTTCAGTTCAGCGTCATCGTTAAGGGCCACTTTAAAATTAAACCTCGTTGTTTAACCTAAAGTATAATAATAGCTATAACTTGGCAAGTTTTACAGATTATAATCTGAAGATTATGTTAGTCACTCAGTCATTCGTAGCACTTTAAACATTATCACATCTTGTAACAAGCGATTAGGAATCTTGGAATCCTATCCCAAGATGATTTTAATTTAAGAGGTTTTGGGTGATATGCATTCTGTAGGCTTTTTCAGTGAAGGTAACAGTTTCCAGACTCTGTGTGACCTCCAGGACATGAATTCATTAGTCATCAATAAAAGTCTGAATTCTTGTGAAAAATTGATGCTTCAGCTTAATTAGAATCGGCTTCAAAGAGAGTAAATGTTTATTTAAGTGATGTAGCGCTGCTGTTTGAGCGAAGTAATGCGTGTAAAGACTTTTATTCGCACAGTGTTGTACTTTGATCCATTCTCAATATGAGTGAGATTTCTGTGGTTTTTGTACGTGTTAGGTTGACTTCACACAACCCTCCTCCCTCCTGCAGGTGTTGTTTCCTCTTCAGGGAGCCGAAAACGGGGCTGTTAATTAACTTGCTGCCGCTCTCGCACTTGTAGCTCTGTCAACACTTCCTCTTTTACAAGGACAAATCTAAACGGTGTGGAAGTCACAGGTTCACACCTCTGCAGTTGTGGATGTTTTTTGTGAGGGAAACCAAACAGCATCTCCTCAGTCCTACACCTGGAGTATCATAAAAAGAATATCATATTGAAACAGTTCTGGGAAACTATTTCTGCTCTAACTTTATTGTAAGAAACTCAACTTGGTCTTATTTTTTTACAGCTGTTTTGATTTTATTTGATAAGTATTTTTGTCCAGTCTTTGAACAAATAATCTGGTATCCATCTGATGTGGCCTCAGTCCTGAGTAGCATTGTTTCAGATAGAAATGTTGGATTTGAGCCCCAAAGGCAGCAGCTCAGAGAATCACTGAAGTTCAGTCATCAGAACAGAGATGGATGTGAGGAGACAGCTGGAGCGATGTAAGCACACTTACATACAGACACACACGTGTCCTTAAGGACTGTTCTCGCTGCTCCAGGTAGGACAAATGCATATTTCACGCATGCGATTTTACACATATTGACAAATGTGGACTTTGGTCTGACATACATGGAGCCAGAGAGGCTTTGCTTTGTAAAGAGCGAGTGCAGAGTGAGCTGAGCCAAAGAACCGGGACACACAAATGACAGAACGCAGGCAGGGAACATACTGTTTAGAGTATGAAGGGTGGGAAACAACTTAAATGGAAATATTTCTATTATCTGTATACAGATACAGGTTAAAACCATTTGTGTTGCACATTAGTTAAAAAGTTCTCCATTCAGAATAACAGCTATTTTTTACTTTATTAATTTGGTTTTGATAATGGATTATACTATTTGGATGTAGGGTCTGATTAAATCCTCTTTATTTTTTAGACCCCAACTTTTGATAATGTTGATGTAGGGAGCAGCTTTGGCCCTGTGGTCGGGAGTTTTGCTATCCAGTTGGAGAACAGAGGTTTGATATCTAGACGCTGCAGTGTCCTTGGACAAGTCACTAAAACCTCACTGCCTCAGTATGTTCAGTACAACATGCTGTATGCAGAGTCTAAAATATCCTGAAGAAGTTAAGTCCCTATACAAGTGTGGACTTGCTTTTAGTTTAGTTTTAATTTCTATTGCAGCTTTGTCATTCAAACAAAATCTATTACTGAAATAGGATACTACCTAAATCAATTTTAATGATGTATTTCTGATTGAAATGCCTTTTTTTGGTACAAAAAAATCTGTACAGTTCACTCTTCTTTATTATTTTAATGTTTGTCTTTACTGTTCAACCCCCCCCCCCCCCCCCCCCCCCCCACACACACACACACACACACGTACAAGCTTAAATTCATTCATTCATTATTTCTCTTTACAGTATTCATGACCTTTTATGTTACTTGCGAAACACTTTGTGGCAAAGAAGCCTTGTGATTTATTCGCCTAATGAATAAATTTCACTCTAGTTAACATGCATTTCTATCTATACTAACCTTTTTCTTTCTTTGCTCTTTCTCCATATATTATTTTTAGAAAGGCTTTGGCAGTGGTAAGAAGTTAATCACAACTCCATCACTTATTCTCATCGATGTTCCTTCTTATTTTTATTCTATTGTGGAAGGAATTCCAAAACTTTATGGGATTCTGCAGAATTTTTTTGACATTTAAATTTTTAAAGAAGTAAGACATGTAGATGAGTTTATATGTTGCCAGATTATTCGGTTCATAATGTTTGAAGTAGCAAGAATGATTCAGGACAAATGTAAAGTTTGACTATATTTAAAACACTCCAGTTTCTTTAATGACAGATTACATAATACGTCTATTTTGTCCTTAATTTACTTATTTATGTCTTCACCCAAAGGAAACCACTGTCTTGTGTTTTTCACCGGTTTCCATCCAAGGTTCATGTTTTATTGAAATCCAGACTAAATGTCATGTAAACAGAATAAAGCTGAACAGATCTATCATGGCAGGAATATCCATTTACCTATAACATGTACCTTTCACCAAAGAACTGCAATGCTTTTGATGTTCTCAGATTACAGTGTGGATAAATCACTTAGAAAAATGCTTCATTACCAACCCAGAGGGGGCAGTATGTCGCCGTGTGGTGGTGCGGGGGGGTTGATCCCCAGGTCAGAGGAAAACTGCAATATTTATCTCGTCTTACATCACCTCTCCTCCTGACAAAGTGCAGCGAGCGCTTCAGGGGCATACTAATTTGCCCGGTGTGTATTAGCTCCCCATATCTGCCATTCAACACAATGACAGTAATTTGGCAGAATGGTGAAAATACGTCTTGTCTCCGTTTTGTCGACATGAACTCTGAGCAGGAGCTGATTCTGCTTAAGAGCTCGTGGAGGTTTTGAACCTGCATACCTGCAAAACGGAGGCCGAAGCAGGGAACGAAAAAGACCATTTCAGATAGTCTGTTTAATTTGTGAGCATTATTAATGGAGCAGTTGTTAGTTTGATTGTAGGACATTTTTGAAGCAAGGTTAAGCATTTGAGGAAAAAAATGTATTTTGGTGTTAAAGGTAATAGAACAATATTTTTGTGTTCAACTGTCAGCAAAATATACATACATGCTAACATGTTTAACTGAAATATGTTCAGTGGTGTATTGATTTGGAAGTTGTACAATCAGAAGAGATTAAATTATCTGACATGATTGGTTTGCCAAATGATTACGCGTTATTTTGCCACTTTCTGCCTCCTGAGGTGCAGAATTGCACTTCTGGAAATGGAGCGAGGTACTGAGCGTAGAAACAAACTTGGGTATATCGCCCCATCATCCTTGTATCGATCTGATCTGACACACAATGCTCTTGGAGGTTAGTGAGATAAAAGTTGGGTGAAAGGCGACATGATCACTGAAACTGCAGCCAATTTAGCATCACATGGAAAAATGGCCTGGGTTGGTTTTGGGGGAAAAAATCTGTCCATATCAGATAGAAATTTATTTCCCAATATATGTTGCATTTGGGCAAAAAAAACAAAAGACTAATTCGGTTCACATTTGCCTGCAGTATGAATGTATTCTTGGTCTAAAACGCTTTCCAGAAATTTTCATTCCTCTTATACTGATCGATGGAAAGAAAGGTTAAACCTTCAGTAAAAATGGATAATTTAAATATGTGAATTTTATTGTCATTTTGTCGTTTTGATTTTGTTTTTAATGCCTGTATGGGGACATAAAATTTTAAGACTATGTAAATTTATTTTGTTTGCTGGTGTCTGCAGGAACAAGTTCCTTATTCAGCATTTCAATTTCAAACATGTTTGTTTCCAGCGCCGAGCCTAATTCCCAAACATCATTCATATTCACTCCTTGAAAGCAAATAGTTCAAGGAAATGGTTGGTTCCTCAGAGAAAAGCTTCACTTTGTGAACATTCTTCATTTCAAAAAGCAGCATCTGACTCCCCCCAAAAAGTCACAGGTTGCACAGAGAGTCCACCTGGGATTTAAATACTTCTAAGACTTTTTGTTTTTCGTGCAGTGGAGGCTATTACGACGCTGATTTATTTGGCATTCTGCTATCGGTGCGTTCATCTGTGAGCTGATTGTAAAAGTGATTCATGGAAACGATCAGTTTCCTTCTGATGGTTTGTTTTTGTTGCTTTAGAACGAGCGTTGTACAGAAAAAAAAAACAAATGAGATCTCATTTTCTGCACTGATCCATCATATGTTCGGATGATCTAGTGTCTTGACTAAAAACCTCTCATCAAATTTAAAAGATGCTTCTTCAGAAAAATCTGATTCGTAGTGTTTTCTGTTTATTGTCTCACTTCAAAGCAAAAAAATAATTTAAAGAAGTATCATCTGTCATTTTTTGATAAAAAACAATTGTGTGTGAGGGGCTATTTATGCAGAAAATGGAAAATACAAGAAAAAATTAGCATTTTCTGCAGGAACACACGGTGTGCCTAATGACTTTGCTGAAACTTGATGAGCCTGAAAGTGAGTTAAAGTCAAAATGAGCAGAACTGAAGCTAAATCAGAACTAGAGTCAAATATTCAGACAGGCAAAATGCAGCAGAAGACCAAAATACAGCCAAGTGTGCTGAAGACAAGTAGAAAGGTCTTGTTTCTAAAGGGAAATGTTTTTTTGTAAATCAAGTTAAGTAATTAAAAAGGGAACTGCACAAACCAGAAGTCATGGAGCACTACTCCCAATGGAGCTAAACATTTTAATATTTGAATGGTTTAAAAAAAGAGTTTGTGGAAGTTTATTTGCAAAAGATAAAAGGAAGAAATATGAACAGAAAGATTTATTAATAATAAAACATTTTGCATTATTTGAACACGAAGGTTAAATAAAAGTTACATTACGTGAAGACATTACTGTAGCTGTTTTTAACAAAATGATGATCGAATATGTGAGCTCTTGCGCAATATGTTGGTTGAGCACTACACACTACAAACGCTCATCCAAGTTAGTTTTGAAGACAATACTTAATACCGAACCAAATTTTAGTTCACTATCTGTGAAATTGGCTGAGTTGTAGCCATTTTTGTTGCATAACGTCATTTGGCCGTGGCAGCCATCTTGAATTAGGTTGACTCCAAAGGGTTCATTCATTCATTCATTCATTCAAATAAGGGCAAACGCATCACTCCCTTGTATCCATTATTTTTTATGTTCCAATG
>JAVKLF010000053.1:10328628-10345587 GCA_034783495.1 Millerichthys robustus
AAGCTGCTGGTAACTTCAATTTCCTGAGGGAGTCTTCCCAAGGGATCAATAAAGTACAAGTCTAAGTCTAAGTCTGTTTGCAAGGCTCTTGTTGCGTGACTCATAGGGCCACAACATTTGTGACTAAATTGCAGCAAAGAAAGTTGTATCCCATTTGTAGAAATGTCACACAAATCAATAATTAAATTTGTCAAACATGTCAAGTTTGTGAGAAAAAACACAAGTTTTAACTTGGAGTCAGTTTTGTTTTCAACAAGTCTTCAACTGTTGCAGCCCACTGAGTAATACCTTCAGAATCCCAATATCACACAATGTCAGCTGTGATCGTTTCTGTTATGCTAAGATTTTTTTTTATCCGTAATGAAAAAAACTCAAAAAAGCCCAACTTGTTTTATCTTGTGGAGTGAATTAGCATCATTCACAAAACATAAGCTGAATAAATGTAGTGTATCAGTAACAATAAGCAATCACCTTATTACTGTTCAGGTAAGGATATAGCACCACTATAGAGTTTGTTATCCATCCAATAAAACCTGTTAACACTGAACATGATGAATCACTCCCGTGTGATATTATTCACGCAACTGAGTTCTGTGGTCATGTTGTTCCAGTAAAACAAACCTGGTTCTGCAGTCATGTCACTCCTCTTTTATCCCTTTTGGCTCTGTGTACATGTGAGAAGAATGACTAACATCAGATTATACAATTTCTGATCTTCTGTTTTAAACATTCTGTTCCCAGACTTGAAGTGTTCATGGCTTCATGCTTTATTGATTTTTAACTGCACGAAGAGACAGCTGTGGATCCCACACAAACCGCATCAGTGAACCACCTTCTTCTGACTCCCAATTCCTCTGCTTCTTACAATTCCAAAAAACAGAAAATACTTTTTTCCTCCTTTCCTTCTTCATGTGTGTAGGTATTTGGGGCTCTTCTAAACTATTTCCCTCCAAGACATTTGAACTGATTAGTTCCAGGAATATATAATCTCTAATTAGAATAAGTGTTTTTGTCTCTTCTGAAATATAACAAGCGGGAAAGCTGTTCTACTGAGAGAGGGTTCAACAGCCCACACTGCTTACTTAATCTGACTTGCGTGTCTTTAGTTTGTGTTTTTGTAGGGTAGCTGTTATGCAAACCATAGCCTAATTTGATTAGTGACTAGAATATAATTACTTAGCAGAAGGAGCGCATCATAGGTTTTCTCTGATCTGTCTTCATAAATGTTATCTTGTGCAAAAAGACGTTGCTTGGTTTGGTTACATATGGCCTCTCCCTCGATATAGAAGCAATATACGGTCTGCATTTCTTTTAGTATTGATTAGTCATAGACTGCATTTAATTGTAAAAAAAAACTGGTCTTAAATGAATGAAGTGCATTAGTTTAGGCAAAAGCTTTGGATACATTTTAAATGTGAAGAGTATCTGAACAGTAAAGCAACTGGTAACAAAGTACTGTGAAAAAAATGTGACATCATCCCTTATTCCATCATATTCTGCTTTAGCTGATCATCTACTGCATGCCAAGTTTAAAGCTCTGTGGAAGTACAGGAACATTGGGAGATACTGTCTTCGTTGTGTGTCTAATTACGTTCCTGATGCCAGGTCAGGCTGTGGTGCCTTGTGTGACAAGTGATTCTGATCATCTCTACGATTGAGTAACTCCCTCGTTATCTTAAGGCAGACAAAACCTGACACTCAGAATGCTCTCATTTCTGAGATTTGATTTGACATTTCTTTTAAAAAAACTTTGTGTAGATGTCACATAATTATAGCTATAAGCAGAACTTGTAAATATATTTACTTAATACCATAAAAATGAAAGTGCTGGGGAGGAAATATTTGAAAAAAAAACAAAAAAAAAACTTTGGGCACGTTGACATTCTCTTTTGAGCCAGTCCACAACACCAGAGCCAAAAATCCTGGTGACATTCTCTTTGGCTGTCTTGCGTCCCTCTGTTGCCTTTTTCCATTTGTTAATTTCAGCTGCTTTTGTAACGATAACACACGTGCGCTTACACAGCTGAATGGCGGGCAAATGGATTTCACATTACTGTAGGTCACTGAATTCATTTCTAAAATGGCAATTGGTATAATCTCTCTCAGGACTTGTAAGTAGTGGGCCACATTTACCTAGTTACCCTTACACCCTGGTGTAGATTAAGAAATACATTTACCCTCCATCAGCCCATTTGTTCTCCTCTGAGTATAAGGATTGTATTTTATATTTTTTTTGTCTGTAGTTAATTTTACCTCGGATGCAGTCGACTGTGAAAGCTGCATCAGAAGATGGGCCAAAAGGCTTTTTGGAGAACAGACACCCTCTTCCTCTTATCTTGTCCTTTTGTTTTAGAAAAGACTCTCCTCTGGACTCATTAGGAAGAAATCTGGCACTTTCCAGCTTTATCCTCTGTGATCTGAATCAGAGAGCTCAGTCATACCATTCAAAGTCAACAATGATCTGTAGGCCAACTCTATATAAAACATGAAAGCTTCTTCCAAGGCTGTAGTTGCCTGCCAAATGCAAAAAAAAAGGCTTCAAACCCGATCAAAACTCAATTTTTAACCCAAGCAAAGGTCAAATGAAGCACAAGATTTGTCCAATATAATGAATAAAGTTTGTTTACGCGTCAGTGTTTCTATACATGGCTGCTAAATTGATTCTGGTTGTCTCCGTCCTGTGAGAACCTTGCAAGGTTGACTTTCCTCTTTAACCTGGAGTGGTGTAGAGCTCAGCGTTGTCTCTCCAACACCGTGTCCCTATTGTTGCTGATCTTATCTTGGAGCCTATCGAAGGACTAATGACCCGGCGATCGTTGCTGACCTGTCGGGAGGAGGAGTGGAGCTGCCAAAGAGAAAGGAAGACAGTCCATTAAAAGATTAATGTAAGGAAGTGGACACTGTCGTCCTGGACCTGAGGAGCGCTACAGCAAAAAAAGAGGAATTTGATTTATTGTCGCAGCCCCTCCTTACTTGCTGAGTAGACAGAGAGAGATGAGCAAGGCTAAGTGTCTTCCTTTGTCAGGAACCTCTGACTCAGACTGGGGTTTGTTTTTTTTTTTGTGTAACTTTTAAATAAAAAAAGATTTATAATGTCATACCAGAGCAGTTTGTGCATTTTCTGGGCTTAGATTTAATTGGAAATAAATGAAATGTTTCATGAAGTATTTAGTTTGGCGTTAATCAGCAGAAGTCCCCCCCACACACACACCTTTTTGGAGCAACATCAACACTGGGGCCTGGCAGGCCAATTAACCTATGTTTCTAAAAGAGTGCACTGCCCTATTTAACATTCAATATGCTGCAATTAAGTGTTCTGTTACTTGGATGAAATGAATATTATAAATGGTTGCCAAAGCAGAGAGTGCAACCTGCCTTCATTACTCGTGTGCAGCTGGCATTTGTGCACGAACAAAAGGATTTCTGCCGTATGCTTTTAGTAAAGATTTGCTGTCAAGCTGAAGAAGCTCTGTTTTCCTGACTTTTATACGGAGACCCCGAACCTTTCTAATGGGCATAAATGCCAACTTCTTGTTCACTTCATGGGAACTGATGCTGGGATTGTTACATCTTTTAAATTAATGTTTTATAAAGGAACACATTTAGCAGAAATTTGTTGAAGTTTATTTAAAAACATACATCTGTGCTCTTACTGTAAATGTGAGTTAAAATAAGTAGATGTAGAAGAAAATGCCTGCACAGACGTGGTGAAAGAAGAATCGACTCTTACTCGTTGAACATTTTATTAGTTTAAATACAGAAGCAGAGAACAGCTGTAGACGCCTTAAATAATTCTGATGCAGGGTTCTGATGTACATTTTCTGAATTCTATCTTTTATGAGGTGATGTAGAAGAGGTTTTCATCAAAACAATTAGTGTGAATTTTAGTAGTCCTTGTGTTATACCTGGTTTTATGGTTAGGATATGATCTAGAGTAGAAGCTAAATAACAAATGTTCATTCAAGCAACATGTCCAGCTTGAATCAGTTATCAGTACAGTAGTGATGAAGAATACTTAGGATTTCTAAACATATTTTATGAAGAAAATCATTTTTCTAGTTTAATGTATGCAAATACAGTAACCTGTTGTCTCAAAAGTAGAAGTTGCTTTCTTGCAATGATATAAAACAATCTGTCTTGAATCAGGAAGGTCACACAAAGATGCAGCATCTTTTGAGGGAGTTCTGGTCAAGATGACTGTAAATACTGATAAAAAGTAATTTAAACTAAAGGGCAGCTTTGAAATGAAGCATAAGTTTTAAAAAAACATACTGACCAAGTTTAACGTCTATGAAAAGCTTGGTAAAAAGTTATTTTCCATTTTGTAGTAAAATACAGAGAAGTATTTGAATGTTAAAGTGATTATTGAGTGATTTTGTTTGTAGTCACCCTCCCTCTACCTGAACCTTTAGGTGTCCCAAATCTTTTGGTTATGTAGGTAGAGCTCTCTGACTCCAGTAATAACTGTTCAAGAGGACATTGTCTCATTTGTGCTGTGTGCAGTGATTCTATGATACACATATATTCATGGAATTAATATAATTTAACAGTGTTTCCATAAACTTCTGAAAGACTTTGTAAATTTGGAGTTATTTTAAGACAGAAATTAAAAATGGTCTTGGCCACACTTGGAGCTCATTGACTCATCAATCCAGTCAGCATTTAAAGTATGATAGGTTTTTAAAGTATGATTGGTTGTTGAGGTGTTTTATGTGCAACATGAACAAATAAATCAATGCTTGACCAAAGAATTCTAATAAACTGTGTCCATGCAAGTCTGTAGGGGACAAATGGAGTCAGAGGATAGGAGGTATCATAACAGGTGAAGAGTGAGGGGCAGCTGAGGGCAGCACAAATTGCAAACCTAACTCTTATTGTGACGGATGAGAGAAATTGTTCATGCCATTAGGAGACGTGACCATTTTAAATCTGGGTCACCTGTCGACTTAACCTCACACTGGACATCAGCAGGTCCTTCCTGCCATGTATTTATGCCTGGAATAAACAGGGCATTTGGCTTGTGGCACAGATGTTGTAATGGACAGTGTGGAATCCATTTGCTTGCGTCTGTTCTTCTCTAATTCCTCCTCTCAACCTCTCCCCACTCTACATCTTTCATGTCTCTATGTGAAACACCCCCCCCACCCCCATTCCATTTCCATTCCCCAGTTTTACCCTTCACTCATTGTTTCTGTCCTTTTATTGGCCACACTTTATCTTATTCCCTTCTGTCCTTAACAAAGACGAAAAGGAAGGGTTGTGTAATCCTCAAAAAGAAAGCACCATTAAGGAAGAGTTGTTAGCTGAATTCTGCATGAACTGTAATGCAGAGGGAAATTACTGCAGTTCACTCAGTGTGAGTTCAACACAAAAGCAGCCCAATTAGAGAGCATAAATATTCTCAACGCCGAAGCCCTTATCATCTAGCCGACTGTTGGTAGGGGGTTTGAAGGTATTTTGTGTGGTCATTTGGCTCCATAATGCCTGTTCAAAGCAGAACTAAGAGCAGCACAATGCCAGCAGAAACTCTGCTTTTGGCACTTTGGCCACACAGCAGCTCAGAGAACCGAAGTCTCCCTGAGCTAGTATGAGGGTGTGCTTACAGCCTTATGCGTGTCCATCTTTCTTTTTGTATGTGTGTGTTGTCCTAGTGCGGGGGGACCAACCTAGTAATTGGTCCTGGGGGCTTTTACCTGGCACTGCTGACTGGCCATGTCACTGACATTTCTGACTTCCCTTTTTTTCCCCCCTTGGCCTGCTGGGCTATTTAAACCTCATTAATAATACTTCTGTTAAGTCTTTCAACTGTCACATATGAGGTGAAAAAAGAACAGGGCGTATATATATATATATATATATATTTTTTTTTTTTGTCTTTAATTATAGGCCATACTTTTGTTAGAAGTGCGAGGCCTATTTTCATGCACATCACAAAGAGAACAAACGCTTTCATTATGGATGAGTTCTGAACAACTTGGCTCTTATTGAAAACAACAGGGATTCTACTCTCTGCTTCTGTCTTCGCTGCTTTTAATCTTTTGTTAATTAATTTAAAAAGGTTCTGATTAAAATAATAGAGCTGGCAGCGACAGCTTTGTCCTGAACATGTATATGTCCACGAGTAAACACAGAAAAAACAGTTTATCATTTAAAACGTTTGAAGTCACCTAAAGAATTTGTTGCACTGAAATATCAATATTTTAAACTGAATATTATTAAACATTTATTCATTGCACTTTTTCATAATTAAGGCAGAAATCCTTAAAATCTTTAGTTTTTAAATACTTATTAGAAGCCTAAACAAAGCCTAATTCTAATATTTAATAACAAATCTTTATTACTTAAGCTAGCATTTCAGTGTGCTGCACCTGTTGTCAATAAACAGCAAACATTTGAGTTTCCCAGACTTCTTGATTTCCTCATGTGGGTTGAAGAGTTTTGCTCTAATCTCACAGGAATTATAAAAATGTTAAAAATTTCAGTGCAGTAATTTTAGTTATTTGTTTTGAGCATCTGAAACCCTTCTTAATTAAAGTTGTGTGTTGCTTTTATTTTTCGCATTATGTTTGCAAACTCCTGACAAATTTGAGCCCAACAGAAGCCTTAAACACAACCGTTTTGGTGGCTACTTGTTAAACTGTACAATGAACCTTTTATCATCACAAATTTGAAAGTTTTGAATTAATTCCACAAACCCGAAATTAATTGGTTCATGTTAATTTATATTTCTTTTATGAGGAAAAAGATTCTGAATAAAGCGTTAATTGGCGGCAGGTGTTATTTAGCATAATTTTAGCTTCATTACAATATTAATTGCCTTCTGTTTACCTCCACATCTTTAGGCACAGTGTATCTTGTGGCCAAATTTCGATTAAAGCTGCTCTCATTCCTACTGTATGTTATATTGTCCTGTTTGTAAGGTTTACAGTAAACCAACCTGCACAGATCAGTTCATTCTGCTTGACTCTCACCCATAGAACTCCACACCATCAGGCGAAACGTGTCCCCAAAGAACAGAAATGCATCAAAAATGCTTTTCAAACCTGTAACTGGGCCATTGTCAAGTCTGCAAGAAAATCTAAACAACATTTTAATAAAAAGCTTCTAATTAGGATCACATTATTCCTGTTATGTGATTTCTTTTTGGTTAAAAAGCTAAATTTGTTCAACTGAGTATTGTACACTTTTCTTTAACCTTCTACCTCTGTAGCTAAAGGAATCCATAATGGTCCTGTTCTTTTAGGAGCTCATCCATATTTATTTCCAGAATTTTATCCCAAAACCCTCCTGTTTGTCTAAAGAGGCTATTATCCTGTCACCTTCAAACACGATGTTCTGGTCTTCACTTATTTGTCTGACAGGCCGGCAGCTAAGAGCTCATTTTGCTTAAATTGAGGCAGAACACAGAAAAGCTGTGGTGGAAACTGGGAGTGCTCGTCTCAGACTGACAGTAGGCAGTCCCTCAAGTATTACCGTAGTTGGTCGTGACTGATTTCTCTGAGGCAGGCAGAGCAACGGGAGACTAAAACGTTCTGTTTTGGCTCGTCTGTTTTGATTTGCTCCAGACGTACAGCTGTTTGACATTTCGTCTTGTGGATTGTCCGTCTTTGTATTCACACACTTAGTAGGCAGAGGAAAGGAAAGAAAAGCCTGGCAGCACACAGAAGCTTATCGGTAATTTTTGCTTTCTGTGACTTTTCACCTGTAGAGTTCAGTATGTTTTTATGTTGAGATTACAAAACCTCTGACTTAACACAAAATACCAACTGAACTATTGTTGAAAAATGGATTTATTTTGTGTAAGTTAAGGTGTTAAAAGCTTGCAGTTTGAAAGAAATCAAAAAGCATAAAATTGATGAGTACACAGGTATTACCTGCTTGGCAGGTAGTGGACAAAGCGACAAACTTACAAAGCTTCCTTTCAGTCCGATTGTCACCAGTTTCGTATTTTTAATGATAGATGAGCGCTTTTGTTGACAATAGCTGTAGAGGGCTACACTTTGCACTGCTTTCTCTTTTTTGGCACAAAAGGAGGATGTTTACTGTCACCATCTGCCAGTAAAGGAAAAGAAATTCAGGCTTACAGGAAGAATGGCTCATACCACAGACCGTTATGGCGTGTGTACACTGCGGAACAGTTGCCAAGGCGACGTTATCACCCATTATCCATCAGGAGAAGCAACAGATCCAGGCACCACTATCTGTTCAGTTGTCTTCTCAGAAATGAAGGTGACTGAGTGCAGCAGGGAAGAAACTACGTTTAT
This sequence comes from Millerichthys robustus, assembly GCA_034783495.1. Taxonomy (NCBI): domain Eukaryota; kingdom Metazoa; phylum Chordata; class Actinopteri; order Cyprinodontiformes; family Rivulidae; genus Millerichthys; species Millerichthys robustus. The sequence continues at coordinate 10,336,893 of JAVKLF010000053.1, forward strand.
TGATCAACACAAGACTCGACCCGTCCCCTTGCTTGCTTGTTGCTTGTCCCACAGGACTTGGACTTGAGCGTCAGCCGTTTCCTGTCCTGTTCGGTGGTGTTTTATGGGGACTGTCACTAGGACATGAAGGAGCATGCAGCACAAAAGAAAAGTGAGCCAGAAGACACCCCCCCCCCCCCCCCCCCCCCCCCCACTGGGAGTAGGGATATATTAGTGTGTGGAGGTCAGAGATCACAGGTTGTGATTATTATGGTTATCTTGGGAAAAGATGGGAGAGTTGCATCTCTCTGGAAAGGTGAAACAAGTGGTGCTTTTGTTCCACTTAATAATCTTTTGAGGGAATGAAAAGCAATAAAAAAAGCCCTTTTGGTTGTGCTTCACATGTAACGTCTGCTGAAAACAGAAATGTCCATCATGGGTTATTTTCTTGGACTGGCTGCGTTTTTGTTTTAGTTGTTTCTTTTTAATATGCAATTTCTTCACAAAAATTAAGTCCTTTATGTGTCTCAATGTGACAGCAATCATCTAATGCATGACATTATTGCACCCCTGAAGATGTGAGACTGACTGTGTCACTGCTGTGATTTGATCAATGTGACATTTGTGTGGGATTGAACTAAAAATAGTACACAGAATTACATTAAAAATCCTGTTAAACATTTCAAGGAGACACCCACCCACCCATCCTTTTAACCAATGCTTTTTTTCTGATGTAATTTAAATATTTAAATTGCGGACATTGTCCTCACTGTGTTCATATTTTGTTGCTCAGCGAGGGCAGATATTTAGAGTTAAGTCGTGCTTTGTAACTTCTGGATGTAAAACATTTTCTGTTGGGAAGAACATAACTTTTGTAAACTGATCATTTGAGGATTAATTCCATCTTTTGTACCACAGTTTGTAAAATCTCAGACAGGTTACTCCTCTCTCTTTGTCGCATCTGTTCAAATACCAGCAACCCTTAAGCGACTGAATATTTTTATGTTAACTAAACAGCCCTGACCTTTTGAGATTTAGTCCCTTTTTGTCCTGGCAGTAATTATATAAGCAGTTTTTACTCTTTAATACATGCATACAGTCTTGTTTAAATGTAAGAAAAAAAATGTAACTAGTGCAGGAAACCCCTGTTTGGTTGACCGCATAGTTTGTTCCACTCATTTTTTTTTTGAGTTTCTTACGTTGAGACCTTCAGATCCTTTTTGGTCTCTGCATGTGCGAGTCACTGGAACCTTGCTAACATGCACACTCTGATATTCATACTATTTTTGGATCAGCTTTACTAAAGCTTTCCACTCAGGAGTCCACAGTGTTACACTCCAGCCTAATATGCAGCTGTAGTTTGCTGGTTTGTCAACTGGTTATTTAAAAGACGAAAAGAAGAGCTGAATTTATGAGAATTCTCAGCAACAATGTGATGTTTTAGTGTTCAGTATAGATAAATGTACCATTACACCTCTAGTAATTATTTAAAATATATAATTAATAATAAAAGTAAAATAATACAGCAGCAGCATCACTGTAGTAATATCAGTAATGCTAAAAATTAGGATTCAGTTTTAATCTAACTAAACTCAGGAAAATGAAAAATGGCCACTTTTTGTCCTGTTTTACCTGAACAGAAATCCTTTAAGTTTTCTCTTCACCATTTAAAACCTCCCACCTTTACTTTGCTGTTCTCCAAATAAGAGCAGTACGACCGCTGCAAAGATGGCCTTCCTCTGTTCACAGAGATATATGAGATGGAAGCTACAAAGCCAAGGCTCTTAATAAAAATCATCTATTTTTGTCAAAGCTAGCCAGGGGGAAATTTGTGGCAGTACCTGTGGACAGCCCCCCTTCCTCTTCCTTCCACCTCACTTTATCTTATCCTACACCATCTCCTTTCTTTCCATCTTTGTCTCCATCTAAGTAACAGCATGCACAAAGCACTGAGAAAAAGAACGGCACCTCAGTTGGCGCTGATATCTCCTCAATCACTCTTTCTGAAAGCTGACCTCTCTGCTATATATTTTGGGCCTATCAAGTAGTGTTGAAAGTCACACTTATCATGAGGTGAGGGATGGCTACCCGACTGCCGTTTATTACATGATTTCACCCCAATGGGAGGAGGTAGGTGTGATTGAATTCCTTCCTGCTTGCTTCTCTTGAGTATTTAGGCTCACTGTGAGAGAAGTTGTCCAAAACTGTATCACATGCTCGTGTAACAACATTATTTCCTCACATGCAGGATGAAGTTTTGTCATCAACCTGCTATAGATGAAGAAAAATGTTCCAGCAGCAGCGGAGCTTCTCCCTTATTTCTAATTACGCACCGCTGTTGTTGATGGTTTTGGAATCACTTCCTGCAAATGTAGAGTGTTCAGCACTGAGGGCTCTAAAGAGTAAATATGACAAAAGAATGCATAAACACATCCACCATACTGGTGTTGTGGGGGCTGCCGATATGCTCCTATAGGTGGGATTGTCATGCCTTGGGTTGATGGTGCAACTCATTTCCAGGAGAGCTTGAAATGGGATTACAAGCACATCGGCAAATATGAGGACCTCAACCGTTTACAGTACGTCTGGCAGCTGCTTGTCAGAGTGAATAGTTTGTTACTGGTGTTTATCTTTTGTGATTTGTCCTCCGGTGAAACGTGGTATTTTATGCTACATATAGAAAGACTAGATGTTGTTTTAAAACCAAAGCAACAATCAAAAAGGAACACATTTTAAAATTTCAAAACAATCTAATTCAAACCTACAGGCATGAAAATCCATGTTGCATAAATATTGGAGTAATTCTCTTACTGCATATGTGGGCAGTGGCAGTAGAAGATGCAGGATTCAAAATGAAAGTTTAGATCTTTTAAAGTGGACCATATGTTCAATTTGTTACTTCAAACAAACCTGTTAGTGCATACCGATGGCATTAAAACATGCTAAATAATTTGAGAAAGCCTAAACGTACTTGATCAAGTATAGAATTATCTAACTGAAATGACAGATCTGCCAATAAATGTCACTTTTTGTCTTTTCACAATTTCAAAATGCAACTTGAGCTTAATACCTTTTAAAAATACAACCCCTCACTACTGGCACTGATGGACATCCACATTATCTCAGACAGTTTTTTACCCTTCACTGATAAAAAGCCTGGATGGACTTTTTCATCTTTAGCATGTCGAGCAGAATTATACCCTTTAATAAAACTCCAGTCCTAAGCTTTTCTATCCATCTGGGAAGATCTTGTTGCTCTGATTTAAACCCACTGAGATTTGCCCTGATTATAAAACAAAGATGTTGATCGCATTATTGGAAGTCCTAAGAGTCTTTCTAAGTTTGTATTGAGAAATATGCTTTCTCACTTCAGACGCAATCACAGTTTTATTTACTCGGAAAGGTACAAATGTACACTAACTTAATGCCTGCCAACAAAAGGCAGGTGATCGTCAGTGTGTGTATTAGTTTGTCTGTTAGCAAAATGTCTCAGGAAACAGAAGATACATTTTATTGAAATATTTAAAATAATTTAACCTTCACCATCTTAAAATAATTTCAGATGGCTGCCACAGCTAATCAACAGCTAATCAACCTTATCAATCACTGAAAATGGCTATACCCAAGTCATTTCATTTATATCCTTTCTTTACATTCTTCTTTACACTTATATATATCACTCAGCAAACAGGCTCTGTGTTTATGTTCACATTTTTTTTTAGCACACTTGCACCTCTGATGCACCATCTTCACTCTGCCTAATTTGAGTGATACTGCCTATTTTCTGGTAAACCCAATAAAACCCATAATTTTGTCATGAGCATGTCATATGCCATCTCATCACTGCCAGAGAATGTACGGAGCAATCGTACAGAGCTTGGCACATGTGTGAAAGTGGCTCTTAAGCACGACTGACAGGTTTCCTGCTTGCAGCTCGACCATTTATATCCATGCTCCACCAACACCTTCACCAGCTACAGCAGGGGGTTTGGTGCTGTGAAGGGAAAAGCCCCTCCTCCTCCTCCACTCAGAAGAGACCGATTGGACCTCAGCTTTCTCTGTGCTGATATGGACAGACTGTTGCATCTTTTCTGCCACTCAGTTACGCACCGTTTGTCATCCAACTCCCATCAAGCCACACGCTCCTGCAGCTGTGGGCAACAAACACCTTGTCACCAGCAGGAGCATGAAGATATGCATATAAGTTAAGCACGCATACACAGACTCACACACCTCACCTCTCATGCAGATACACGAGCACATTTCCTTCTTTACGCCTGTCAGATTACATATCCATACTGTACCCTCCATGCTGTTCCAGACTTCCCTACTGTCTCACCGTCTGATCACTTTTTCGATTCTAAATCGCACAAAATCCAGTGGTAGCACAGTTTGCAGTGTTAACTGGAAGTAGCAGACATTCTGTAATGTGATCCGTCACACACTGTTGGAAGGTAGGAAACATGGCGCTTACCTTGATAAACAGAGAAACCTTTACTGTTTGTGTGATATTAAAGATGAATGATTCATATCCTCCCAGTAGCTACATTTAAAAAAAAAAACTCTTTCCCTTTTGTCTCTTCTGTGTCCTCCACTCCAGCTCCCTTGTCCTCAGTGTCACCAGTTACTTTTTCCCCCCATATTTGTCTTTTAATTAGCGTCTCTCTATCATCACCTCATATGCAACTTTCATAGAAACTAACGTGGTTGTCATGTTAATTCAAACATGAGACTGCTGTCCCTCCATACCAAGCAGTGAACCGAAAGAAATCGGAACACTGGAACAGAGTAGACATGTTCTAGAGACGTGCCCCAAATGGGTCTCCTGCTGAGTGAAAAGACCAAGAGCGCAAGTAATTTGAGTCTCATTAAGCCAGTGTCTAGACACTAAACTTTACTTTGAAACTACACTTTTCAATTACGTTTGAACACAAAGCCATACCCCCCACCCCCCACCCCCCGGTCCGTAGGTCTCAAAGTTCATTATAAAAACATCATTTATGCATCAGAAAAAGTAAAACTTGATCAAAGAGATGAATATGTCTCTCGTGTGCACACAGATCCATAGGAAAAAAACACTCATAACCCACAGCTGTGACATGAATCCACAAACAGTAGGCCTATTTCCTGGTAACAATATTGATGAACATCTACATCCAATATGTTGCTCCATTGATTCTTCATTATTTCAATTCCCATGGCTGTTCCAAAGTGGTAAGACGTCCACAATTAAATTGTGTTGTTGTTTTTTTTTCGATGGAGTCATTAAAACAGGCCACAAAACAACTTATAATTAAAATCAAGCAAAACCAAGAGGTGAAAGTCTTATTAAATCAGTGCCACTTGCTGCTCTTTGATTAATTTAAATAGCAAGTCATTGTTGGGATAATTTATGTTATAAATAAGTGAACATTTAGATTTAGTTTTTAAAGTAAGTGTGTGTGTGTGTGTCTGCTTTAATAAACAGCAGGTAACAATAATAGCAACAAATGGAACAACAAACCATAATCTTGTGCACAATGTTCAGATGTTCAGGCTCTGTACCGAATGACAACAACGCTCTCCTCCACCAATTAGAACGTGGTTGGATCCCAACAAATTTGGAAAACCTCCTTTAGTGTGAAGACAGTGTTGGGAAGGTTACTTTGGAAATGGACAGTGGTTTTGAGCAGGTTCACTTACAGAAATAAAACAAACAAATCTATTAATCTATGATTCACAAGCTTTGTTTCAGATTATAGACGTTTTATAGTTTTACGCAAGTTAACTTGAAATAAAAATGCTTAATCCTATTCATGATTAGCCACCTTAACTATCTATGCTGCTGACACGTGAAGTCAATAAGCACAGCAGGATTCCAGACTGCTGATGTGCTTCACAAGCCCTTAATTGTTAAAGCACCAATCTGTTGTCAATATTTGCTCAGTGCTTGGTGTCTCGCATAGATCCGTGCCTCGATAATGAGACACAATTGATTAGCTTTGTTTCTCAAATGAGCCCCTCAAAAGGAAATTGAAATAACACACACAGACAAACCATATGGACCTGATTATTGTTATTTTCAGATTGAATCTGGTTGTGTTTGCATAATCAGCAGGCAGAATTAGACATTCCCATCGTTGTGTTGCTTGTGCTCTGTGGCTCTTCTCTTACAAAAACCTGTCAGTTTGATTAGAAAGCATTGTCTTCAACTCTTGATTGCTCAGAGATGTTAATGAAGTGGTCGGGGGGGAATCATCGACTTGTGATTGTGTGTCAGTCATAAAGTCTTGATAGTTGAAGGAATAGCTTTTTGATTAATGATAATGTGTTTTCAAGCAATTACTACAATAAGCAGTACAGCCTGATGAATCAGAGGAAGTGTTCACAAGTGAGTGATCGCCACATTTAGCATAAATAACTTTACATTGTGATTCATGAATCAACTAGTCATTAAAATAAGAATCCTAATGCAACTTTTGTTCTTAAGACCTGAGATTTACAGAAAATTGGAATCAGTTTAACTTTTGGAAATAAAAGGAAACAGTAGTACCACCCAAAATGTTTGCTGCAACAAAGGAGAACATTTGGTGATAAAAATCACAAGAAAAAGATCTATGCAATTATATTAAATAGTTAAATAAAACAATAAGAAGAAACTAGCCTTCGTGCAGAAATGCATTATGCTTCATACCTTGTATGCCACAGTTTAACAGAAATATCTCACATGATTTTTACTCAATATCTCTGAAATTACATGCATGCACACACACAATGATATACAGGAAATTATATCACCCCCTCCCTTTTTTAGCAGCAAGCAATTAGATGGTCAAAATGGAAAACATCTCTAATATCTGAAGAATTTAATTGTAAAAATCTGAATTTAGCAGATGTTATCAGGCCTAATCCAAATAATTTAAACATTATTTTCAAACATTTTGCTAAGGCATATTTGACAATTAACTCCCAGCAAAAAAAAAAAAAAAAAAAAAAAACTGTCAGAGGCAATTTTAACCTTGCTGAAAAATAATTTAGATTTCAGCACTGTTAACATTCAAAATAAGACTTCTTTTGTATTTCAGCAAGTTTGCATTTTTGGTTGTTCACCACAAAACAGCTTTACAGGCTTTCACAAAAAGTAAAGTTCTGTCTGGGTTTGAACACAAAGCTTGTCTTTACAGTAAATTTCATATGAATTATGGCTTTAATGAAGGAGGTTACAGACTGTGACTTGGGAACAGTTAGCAAGGTCCCATATATGAATTATGATTGGGAAGGTGCATGACATCTTAAGAAGTTTGATGTGTTCCAAAGCCAGGCTGTTTTGAAAATTTTCACTTCTCATCTTTAAAATCTTAGTCAGTCCAGAATCTAACAGGGGAATCCGTGTATGGAACCTAGCACAGAGGAGAGCCAGTTTATAAATCCAAAGCAAGAACACAAAAGGATCTTCAACATATTTAGGCTGGCAGATGAAATAAATTCTGTTTTTTGGCATCGTCTTGAGCTTGAAAAAAAGACAGAGTACAACAATTTTGATTTGAGTGTCAAAGATCTCTTGAAAATTAAACATTATCCTTGGTTTTTATTAGGTTGGAGGATATTTGCTGATAGCCAAGACTGGACCAATAGATTGAGATTTTCAAGATCTTTTATATGTATTTTTTTTCCTTATTCTTTATTTTTGCACGTATAATGACTTTATTTGCTCTGGGTGACTATAATTGGCAAAGGAATGTATTACAATGACTCCCAGACCTCTGTACTGTGATTTGAGTCTATGGAAAATTGTATTAATAGCTATGGCAAAATGTTAAAGTAATGGTTTGTTAGAAAATACTTTTCTAATAGTAGGTCAAGTTAAAGAAGAACCCAACGGCATTGGCTTCTGTGACAGCTGGCTGCAAACTGATTATAAAACAATTTGTGTGACAAAAATAATTTCTGGATGTTCTTCTGTTTTAATTTTTTATTTTAGAATATATGATAAAACAACTGCACATTTCATATAAAACTAAATGCCTTCTTGTCTCATTGTTCCTTTGAACCTTTACTAGAAACATAAGAATACAGCTTGTGGTCTAGTTAACTCATGAGCCATGCATTTTGCAGAGGCCCTCTGCAAAGTTATGCCCTGGGACAACCAAAGTTACCACATGTCCTCTGCTTGTTCCAACACAAAAAGGTCACTGCATGATTTATGCACCTGTTTTGCGAGTGAGATTGGAACTGTTTGTGCTTTAGGGGACCTGACCGATCGAAAGGAGTTGCATGAAAATTAAATTTTGCAGATGAATATATTTACAAGGTGGAGCAGCCGGTGCAGCTGAGAGAAGTAATTTGCTCATGTCTATTTTTGCTTTTATGCATCTAGATGTGTATTAATATGTATCCTGGCAGCTTGTAGCATGCCTTTCCCCCTTCATAGTCTTATCATTACAGGGTCCAATCAAAAAAAGCTTAATTTGCTTGGCTATGTGCTAATTTCATTTCCTTCATTTTGATGCCAGCATCTGTTTTGGCAAAACATGTATTCTTTATCAAGGCAGCTCATAAGAGGGAGACACAGATGGGCTTTGACATCCTAATGGTCTAGGGTGACCATGGGTGATTGGATTCAGGTTGACAAGAATCTCCATATCTGCTGTAAGCCTAATTGTGTGCTCTTTTATATTTATATGCGTATAAAGATTTGAAAATTCATGTCTTGACTACACAAGAAGTTAGGTCATCC
>JAVKLF010000053.1:10345597-10374605 GCA_034783495.1 Millerichthys robustus
GGCCCCCCCCCCCCCCCCCCCCCCCCAAAAAAAAAAAAAAAATCCCCAAAGGTTTGTCTTCTCTTAAACTTCCTGAAGACTTGAACCAGACAATACAAGTACATTATGAGAACTTTAATAAAATATGAGGAGTGTTTTATTTATCCTTCTCCCACCCCCAGTGATCTGTAAAATATTCCGACTCTTTTAGTGTCTTGTTAGATATATCAAGCACTCTTCATCTAATCCTGAGGGAAGTCTACTTCTATGCGAATTTGTACCAACTTACAAAATCAGCATGTCGTCTTGCATTCATTAATTGCTTACAAAAGCTACAACTTTGTGTATAACTATATTGCAGGTGAACAAATTAGAATTAAACAACAAACAACTGAAGCATTTAAGAAGCCCAGCCACAGGAGGCACAAACTGGTGTCCTGGAGTTCTGATCTCAAGTCTCACTGGATAGAAAGTGTTTCTTCAGGAAGGGCAAATTGTTTTTCAGATCAATGTGGTTCACCAAGAATGAGATTCCAAACAATTGAGTTGAGGCTCAAGATAACAACCAAATTTCATAATGTCAACCAGCTGCCAGTAGAAACTGTTACTGTTGATCAAAGCAAAGGCAAGGTGAGGGTTGGATTACATCCAGGATCACTCAGGTTGAATATTGAGATTATGGAGCAGAAAAGCCTGGTGAGGAGAAGGTATGTTACTACAGGAACAAAAAGGGAAAGTCAACAAGTTAATTGTTAAACCTTCTTATACATGTTTTGAAGACCAAAAAAAAAAAACAGGAAGAGAAGCTGAAGGTGGCAGTGGTAAGGTATTTATTGGGCAAGACTAAAATAGGTAAGATTAGAAATCTGAGGTACTTCTCAGGTTGAACAGTTTGGAGACGAAGCAAAACTGTGATGGTTTGTTCTTGTGCAGAATAGGGATAGTGGAGACATTGGATAAAAGAAAAAATACAGAGAAAGTTCATGTCTGTCCTACAAAAATGCTCATTTGGTTTGGTGTTTTGAGCATCAATCACAGCATGACAAGAGAATACAGGAGTCCTGTCCCACTCTCCCTCTGATTAGGTAGGTCTTGTTGCCTTCGTTGGTTGGGTGAGTTAATTTTCTTGGTCCCTGAGAAAAAATTGTTATTGGTCAACACTGGAGGAGGTGCCACACTAAGTATGCTCTAAAGGTTTTTCATGAAATTCTATACATTTGACATTTATAACTTATCTGACCAGCAAACATAGAGACAAAATAAACAAATAACAATGGGATGTTTCTTTTGGACTTTTTTTTGTAGACCTGGTTGCTTGTTTCTCTGAGATTTCGCAACATTGGAAGGAGGAAATGCAGTGGTTTGGTGTGACAGAGGAGGATGCTGACGATGGAGGCAGATGATCCACTGCAGCGACACTTAAATAGAGCAGCTGAACTGCTTCGCTTTAGAGGTATGTGAAAAAAATTAAATAACAAATTCCTGCCAGGGGTAAATTTGTGCACACAGAGTTGTTTAACGTGACAGCTGTGTTAGATACATTACTGCATTAAATCAAATTCAATTAGTACTCGCTCATTGCCCCCATGCCCCAAGAGGTGTTTGATGCAACAAACTTTTTTTTTTTTTTCTTAGTGATGCTGTTCAGATTCCTTATGTGCCCTGGAAAAAAATTGCATGTCATAGATGTTGATTTCACAACATGTTTTGTGAAAATCCAGGGTTTGATTTGATGATGCCCTGAAAATGTAGCTTCTTTGTTTACGGTCTATCTATGCTTTCTTCACCCTTCTATTTCTGTGTGGCTGATAGTGCTGATGCAACATTTCTTGCTGTTTATACGCTTTTTGTCACTTTAAATGGTCATAAACTGACAGACAGCCATTCCAGCACTCGCATCTTCAAAGTTTTCCTGATTTACGATGCTTTTTGGGGACAGTGCTACTGGGACTGAGTCATATCCTCTGAAATGGAACAATGCACAAGCACACGAATTTAAGAGCACGTGATCTAAAAACAGAAAGTGGGACTGCAGTAAATGACAGATGACTTGAGAAATAAAGGACACACAGGGAGCAACAAGATTTAGAGTAAGTGAGGGCATGTAGTAATAATGAAGAGGAATGTTGGGACCTTCACACAGTCAGACAATAAAAAACATAACGGAGTGCTGATGCCACCAGTTTTCTCCAGTGAGACACACTGAAGGTGTCAGGTCAATTAAAACTATTGGGCTCACATTTTCTCCGACTTTATTAGTGTTTTTGTCTGCAGCTTTGAGGCACCTCTACTCATTTTAAGTCACATTTAAAGCTTGACTATAATCTTTTAGATGTCAGGACTTTTTCCTAGAAAGTTTTGTGATCCTAATGGTGTCGATCATGATTCCCAGTGTCCAAAACCGCTTTGGCGGCTTATTTAATTTACTTTAGCAATTATTTATTAAAATAGTTTTTATTTTTATTTTGCTATTTTGAATTTTTTTTTTTTAAGTGGAAAGTTTAATGAGTACATCTACCAATATTATCTTGACTGAATCCAGCACTAAAGGTCTGGTCACTAAGCGGGTAAACATAATTCAGAGACCTATGTTTCACTATTCATTAATATAGGTCATCTATTATAGGAAGCTGTAAAACAGAACTGTTACCTTAAATGCAATGCTTTACCAAGTTCCATGTTCATTTGTCTTCTGTGTCCACTGGACTGCTTTAAGGCCTTACCAACCTTAACTGAGCGAATAAATCGCCTTCACGCATCTCAAATAGTGTGATCGCCTGTCACAGCCTTTCACATCAGTTTCCTTTATTGGATGTGGCTCACGCCTCCAGATATTTATATCTTTTACAGCTATGTGCCATATTGGCTACCAAAACAAAAGTGGGAAGAAAGCAGCGAGGGGAAAGAGGAGGCAGGGCAGCTAGATAAGTGATGGTGTGGAATACAGAGGAGGCATGTATGGAGCTTTGGCTGGGGACAAGCTTCAGATCCATCTTTGCCTGCTTAAAGCCCTGGCGCCTCGGTAATGGCCGCACGGTAGGCGCTTTCAGGGGTTATGGCCCAGGAGATGAGGGATCTGGGAGGAGAAAGGCCAAACTGAGAGGTGATTTTCACAGCAGAGGCCTCTTTATTTGGTGGGGGAAGAGGAGGTGACAACATTGCCTTCCTTGCTCGTGCCTGGAGGAAAACAAAAAAGCTGCTCCCCACAGGAACAGACCCCTGACAGAAAACTGAATCCAATATGATGTATGAAGAGTTCTGCTGTGCTTCCCTTCTCTTCTGGTCATTCATTTCTGCTCATATGAGGCACTAATTCCGTCTATTGATCTGGTCATCCAGTCCTTATTTTTCCTTCTGTAATATCATTTCTATACGAACCTTGTAATGGGTTTCAATTAGGATTCAGTGAGGTATTTTTCCAATATATAAAAGACCTTACCTTACTTGAAAATCTACTAGAATATCCAGGAATCAATTAATTTTCAGAGAATGTGCTTTCTGGGTGCGTGCTAAATAATGCAGCCGTGTGTGTGAGAGTAGGTGACCTGTAAGGTGTTTCTATTGGTCTGAATCGAAAGGCAACAGCTTTGAGCAAAACGTTTGATTCACCGTGACAAGGGCATTTGTTCCACATCTGAATCAGACGAGGTGTTCTGCAGGAAGATGAGGTCCAACATTAAAGCTGTCATCTTGTTGTAAACAGAGCAGGAAAGGCCTTGAGTGGAGGCAACACTGAGCTCACTCGTGTTGCCTGATAGAAATGTTCTCACGAAGCCACGGAGAACACTCAACCTTTATTTCTTTCAGTGGTAAATCCTGTCTTCAGCTTTTTGACTGCAAGATAGCTCTTTTGTTTTTTCAGAATACAGAAAACTGTCAGTTTTCTTAAACCGATTTTAGTTATCTTGATTTTTAAAGGCTTCTTGGTACAGTTTTAAAAAGGCATTTCAAATTAATTACTCTTTTCACCCTGATTTCTCGGATTGTCTGAAAAGACTTATTCTAGGAATACATTTCTTAGCTATGATTTATTTTGACAAAGTTAATTAAGAGGAAGGATAATAAAGTCAAACGCAAGGCCAAGAACAAAAAGTAGTATGTGCAGGTCGTTTGTGAGAGATAGTAAAGACTGAGACTGTCCATTAAGTTTTAAAAAGTACTCATTTAAAGCAGTTAGTTCAGACTCTCAGCACATATTTTTTCACTATGAGCTGTCTTTCACTGTTGCTGTACCACTGGACCACTTCAAGATCAAATGAGTTCTGTAAAATCGAGAATTAAAATTCAAAACTGTGAAATCTACTTTAAGAATTAGCGAAATAGTTGTGAGCCTTTGGGCTTCTCCTAAATGTGTGAAATGAATATTATATAAAGGCATAAACTATCCTTATTAGACAAATATTAAATTGAATTGCCAATAGAAACGGTCATAGATTTGAAGAGTCACTGGAAAGAACTATGTTTTTTTATGACACGTGTGATGTGTGCTTGAGCACAAATCATAAGTAGCAAAATGAAAAAGCTCTCATACAGAAGAAAGTTGACGCTTAATTTCTAAACCACCACAGGATTTCAACACGCTTCTGAAAAACTGTTGACACGTTCTAAATTAAAACCATTGTTCCTTTTTTCTTTTCCACAAAGTAGTACCTCATTAGTTTGTTCTGCTCATCCACACCATGAAGGCTGAGGATTTATTCCCAGAAAAATCAGGGGACCTCATTTGTGTATAACTGCAAAAGATAAAGTGGAAAATCCTCGGACTAGTTAATGAATTAAGATAGAATCATATGTGAAATGTACTTGCAGAAAGGATGAAATTAAATTTGTCAAAAAAAAACCAAAAGAAAGAACAAAACATCAGCTTGCTGGAGATATTCAGAAAAGTCTTTCATTAATTTATGTTAAAGAACAACTGCTATGCCTTTGACACTGCAAACTAATTATAAAGAAAGATGTTTTTGATTCTTCTGAGGTTAAACCAGATGAAACAATATAAAACTGTAAAAAGCGAATCATACAGACTGAATGGTCTGATGTTGATCTCATGTGGTACAGTTCAGATCAGTGAGAGGAATGCAAATGATTCAGTTTACAGGGAGCTGCCACATTCTCAATGGACACCAGAGGGCAGAAGTAATGACATCATTAGTGGAGTTTTTATGTTATCAGGTAGTTGCCAGAGTGTCAGTGTCACCAGACACAGAGGATACCTTGTAGATGCAATAGACAGCATTACAAACACTTAAAATGGTTTGAAAGAAGTCATTGTAGAATTGCAAGAATCCAGGTGGTTGTATTGCACTCACCTGATAACTGATTAACGGTCTGGTCTTCAAACCCTGTAGGGAAACACAGTAAACAATCCAGTTGTCCAAGAGAAATCACATAAAGAGAGGATGGCATATTATAAATTCAGCCGTAGGTATTAGACTCTTCACAGACCTCCCATGTGATCCCACATTGTGTCTTGATGAGTGGCATCAGTCACAATGTTGGTTCACTGCTAATAACACTGGAGCTGAGATGGCTGATGGTTTTAAAGTAGTGCCACATCCAAACGTGTAATGATGAGTGGTTCTGCAATAAGTTGGACATTCTTTTGGAAGTTAGTGTGTTTACCAGTCACTGGGCAACATGAAGTATTTCTTCCTCATGCGTCTCATCTGATGAGCTGCTTCATTCCTGTCGTGACAGTTGAGCTCTTAATTTACATCTTTTATAGACTGGTCTAATGTTGGAGGTAAAGGAGTTGACATCCACATGGACGGGTCATGGCTGGGTTGTTGTACGTCTTCTGCCGGGACACTTTTAATACTTCCATCGAAACAGTAAAAAGGACACACTGACTTCAGCTGCTGACACTTGCACACAGCCACTGCCAGTATTTCACTCCACCTGGGCAGTATAGTCAAAGTGCAGCGGAGGTGGTTGCTGTAGCTTAGCCTTGACAGTCATGACTGACATTTTATTGCGTGTGCTCACACGCCGAGCAGATGGACACAGCGACAGACACAAAGTAGAGAAGAAAGAGAGAAAGCAGCTGTGAATAAATTCAGCACCATGGACAGCTACCATCGTGCAGCTCTCTGAGCTGCTATTATTTGTCTTTCATCCTCAGTAGACGAATCACTTACAGCAGTACTTGGTTAGCAAAACAAGTTGAGTTCTTTCTTTGTCATCCTTATTTTCTAAATATTCACTCAGCTAATGAGCCTGTATACGTGAAAAACCTGGTGAAATATCGGATTTGACTTCTTCATGCTGGAGCTGAAATGCATTAATTCACCGCTCATGCTCGACTTGACAACAGCATTCTGTTACTTAAAGCATCAAAGCTTCCTGTCATTGCGAGGGAAGCCCTACAGGGTTGATTAAGAGTTAACAGAGTGGGTGGTGCTGCCTGCTTCCCCACATAGTTTTCCATGACCTGAAAAGCTCACTGTGTTGTTCTGAGATGTTTCATCACTATTGACAAAACCCTGGGGTTGGGGATGTGGGGCACTTTGTATTGCACTTCCTCCACTGCAGTGGTGACCTCATTTATTGAGTTAAATTCTTTCACAGCAGCTCAGGTTCAGTGTGGGCTGGAAGAAGACAGAAAAGGTGCACATTAAGATCAAAACTGGGATAAACTGTGACTCAGATGGGTGGAATATTCCAAAAACTTTTTCTCCTTTTACATTTTACTCAACAAGCACTGCAGTTCAGCTTTTATAGCAGCCTGAATCTGAACCACATAACAAATGTTGATAATCGCTGCTTTAACACCTGCTTTATAAATACAATAAATCAGAGGCTGTGAATGTTAGTTTATTTTATGAATAGTTGACTTGATTTGACACACAGTGTATTTTATGTGTTTAAGGGGCACAAAATGATTTAATTACAAATGTTTTTAGCTTTATGTGCACCGAGAAGTTTTTCTTTTAATATTACACAAAGAAATTAGACAATTTTTTAAGGTACCTAATTAAAACCATTGCTCAGTTAATTAACTTAATCATGACCAATAAATCTTTGTAAAAGCAAAAAGAGCACTGTAGAGAAAAAGTGCCAGAATTATAATTTATTGCCCACTGCAATGAAAGGCGAGTGATACAATCTTTTGTGTTTCTTAATTAGCAAAATATCACATAAGTCAGAAGACAGATTTACATGAAACTCAAATTAACCATTAGATGACCTTCTACAACTGATGAACTTTGGAGTGAACCTTAATAAATATCATCCCCACAGTCAATCAACTTTAGTCAAAACAAAAATGGCTACAGCTCAATTTTACAAATATTGAGCTAAACGTTTTTTTTTTTTTTTGGTTTTAGGGGTTCTTTTTCTCTTGACAATCTTTGCTAAATACAGGTGTCCATGGCTAGGTTTAGCTATCTATCAAACTTAAGTTTTTAGACCAAAATAAGTACAATTTTAGCAGAAAAATTTTTAGACAGTTTGTGTCATTTCAGTGTCCTTTAAACATGAAATTTGTCCTTAAAAGAGATGAAATTCTAAATCAGTACGTCCTTGTTCAAGTTAAGTTCATCTGATTAGACCCAAAGCTAACAATATTAGCATCAATACAGTGAGCAGTAAAATACAGAAATATCAGACTGTAAAAATAATTGTTAGATAATAATAATAATTGTTTTAGACTTGGAGCAATTATAACAATTTAGGGTTTATCCACCACTTTGAATGCTTTCCTAATAACTTTCACATTTACTTCAAAACATAATGCTTACCAAATTAGGTTTGTTTTACAGTCTTCATTTTTACATTTTGCATCAGTTTACATAGATAATTAGGACTAAAACTACTTCATTAAAAGGATAAGAACAGAACGTGGTTCACAGTTTAGAAAAATTAAAGATCAATACAAGTGTCTTCTTTTTTAGCATTTTCAGCCATCATTTGTCCAACGGGGGTTGCTTTTTGTACTGTCTGCTTCTAATCTTTTAATGACCCCAAAAAATCCTTTTACAAAGGTCAAGATGGAGTTACTTTGAATTACATTTCAATCAATTTACATGGATTTCTAAAAGCTGAACAAATTTAGGACATGCACATAGTTTATATGATAACAAGAAATCCAACCAGCCACTACCCAGAAACTGACTTGTAATCTTATAAAAATTAAAATAAAAGCAAAGATGGTGTTTAATATCAATGTGTTAGTGTGGCACAAAGTAGGTCAGGTCTCTCTTGAGCTAGATCTGCTCAGCAGGTCAGTTACTAATTATCAAATCAGCATTTGTTGGAGCAGAAAATAACCTCACGCATATCCATTTGCATGAACACATTGACATCAGTTTAGCAACCCACTTTCATTGCTTGAGCTCTACTTAAGTGTCATAAAGCTAAATTAAACACATCTACTGCAGCAGAACCATAAATGAGATGGAACAAACTCATGAGACTGATAGAGAAGCCAAGTGATGAAGTGAGATGATGATTGGTGAGCAGCAAGCTGGTTTTATTCTCCAAAACAAGCTGCTGTGAGTTTTGAAAGGGATGAGAAGCCAAGCGTTGCACTAGATCTTTGTTGAGCTACAGAAAGCAGATACAGTACCAAGAGAGGAACTGTGTTGCTGCATGAGGACGTCAAATAAAAGGGCAGCAGGAGTGACAGATGGGTTCAAAGTAGCGGTGGGATTACATCAGAAATCAGCTCTGAGTCCTTTGATGTTTGCAGTGATGATGGACAAGCTGAGAGATGAGGTCAGGCAGGCGTCCCTGTGGTTTATGAACTTATTAGACATCTGAAATGGGCCAGGAGCAGGTGGAAGAGAGCCTGGAGAGGTGGAGGTATGCCTCCACCTCAATGATTCAGGAGAGAAGAGGTTTACAAGATAAACCTTGATGAGACCTGCTACAGTAAATGATATGAAGAAATGAAAATACCTGAGGTAGAGTAAAAGTCTTATTTTTATTGTGTGTAACAAATATGAACAACAATACAAATGAGTGTATCAGAAGGACAGATTAGAAACAGCTAGTGAAACAAGGCTGGTTTACATGTCCTCAGGAGAAAATATAAAATTATTTTAAATATGGAGAGAGAAGGTAGAAAGGAAAACCCAAGGCAGGTTCATGGTTGTAGTGAAGGAGGACATGCAGAAGGATGAAGTAGCTAATAATAGGACAAGTTGTAGGGACATGATACAATGAGGTGATCATGGGTTGTCACTCTTAAACACTAGTTTGGAAATTTCTCATTAGTTTGGACACATATTGCCAAAAAAGTACCACTATAATGCTCTTGAATTGCAGAAAAGCTGGACTCCAGATGGTTGTGATGTGTCTATTTTGAGAGAAAAATCACCTCTTTCATTTTCCAATCCATAAGATTCCCAGCAACAAATGAGCAAGACCCTGCCACTCATGCTAGTGAGAATCCTCACAAATCCCATTCATGATTGGTTGCCAACTGTCACAGCGCAGTGAGATTCTAGCTTTACAAGTTGTAAAACATCCCAGACAAGCTTCAAACCACATCCTACAACAAACAATGCATTTCTATTTTTTATTTCAATGGGTAAGGGATGGAAATTAAACTGTTCAGCAAGACATGCAGTTATACACTAGTAAAGTGATATAGTGATTAAATGTCTGTTTTTGAGATTATTTTTTCTCTAAAACTAGGAGTACTTTTAAAGCCAAGTTGGCAGGCACACAAAGAGCTAACTGAATGTAGTTGCCACTCAGGTTTCTGCTACAGTGTTTGCATTTTTTTTTCTCCATAAAATCTCTAATTATGCAGCACAGCCCTTCAATCAACCTGTGGCACTGATCAGCTTCGGGTGAAGTCTGCTGCTGTCCCCGGCCCACATGATTCCAAATTTTAATCATAGTTTCCTGTTAAAATAAACCACGTGGTGTTGGGTTGCTGCAGCACTAGCGTGGAATCCGTGTCGTTAGTCTCCTCTGCTGCGCCCTTTGTTTTTCTCTTGCTCCCCCAACATTTGATCCTTAACACCACTCAGCTTTTAATCAGAGCTTTCAAATTTGCCCTTGACTGAAATCCATCAAGCTGACATTTCTGGTGAAAAATCGAATGATCATCTCTCTTATGTGCTCCGAGGAGGGGATGATTCTATGAACTCGGGAGCATTACAATCACAAGGAAGTTCCATTTTCGCCCTCCCAGGTCCTATAAAAAGAGCCTGTGAAAGCCAAGAGGTAATTATCATAAGAGTGTGTGGAACAGAGCTTTGTGCACCGGAGATTATACTTCACTCCCTCCATCCTCTCTCATTCCCTTTCTTCTTCTGTTTGTGAATCGCTTTTAACCCACAAACCAAACAGCTTTGACAGGGATTATGGAGTTTTGATGAAAGACAGAAAGAGGCTGCAAGAGAGTGAGTTTGGGGTAATGAAGCAGCAATGTCAAGGAATGATTTATGAGCATTCCCTTTCCGTCCGCTCTCCCTTCACCGAGACGCAGTCAGTTCAAATATCGCATTACAGAAAAATTCAATTCTGACCACGCAGAAAGTGATCATTGTGCCATTTCAAGAGGCTGAATAGCATTGTTTGTTTAATACGGTATTCTGAGCCTACCAATGATATGTCAGCAGTATTTCCACATAACAGCAGAACAATATGCATTCAGGGCAATAATGGCAAAGCAAAGCTTGAAAATGAAGTTTATTAAAAAAAACAAAACTCAAGTTTTCTTTTTCTGCATGTTCTTTTTGATTTCAAACCAAGGAGTTGGCAGCTCACGTGGCCTGAGGTTACTGCTTGAGCTAATGACCTGTTTACAGCAAATATCACATCTCATTGTTAAAAGCAAATCAGTGCACACCGTTGTGTGTGTTTAAATACCACAGTAAGAAAGTGCTGTAGTATACATATTATAGGTTGGCATGGCAACCGTACGTTTTGCCTTTGAGATTATTTCAGGCTTGTCCTACCACTGCATGTTTACACAGTGGACATTAGGCTGACATTTATATTCTTTTTTTCCTATATTGAGCAAGTAAGTTGGATAATCCAGGACAGGTCAGTAAATCAAGAGAAAATTGCTGCTTGTTAAAGAGAAATAACTTGCACATTTTCTTTTATTTTTTTTCTTTCCAGTGAGTGGACAAACAAGATGTACAGCAGGGTTTGGAAAAGATCCGAATGCTGATCATTTTTCTCAATCAACTAAGATTATATAGAAAAAGATAAGCTGGCAAAATAACACAAAGGTTAATACATTTCTAGCTTATTAGAGAATATGCTCAAAGCCTAAATTCATCTGTGTTTATTAAGCACAGTTGTAGCTGTGTGGTAATTAGCTTAGCTTATTCCAGCTATATAGTTCACAAATGCACCTGCCAGCAGCTCCAAATCACAGTTTAACATTAATATCTTAATTACTCAAGTACAAGAACAAAAGCTATGAGTAAAATCAAAAATAATCCAAGGCTTCAGTGAGGGATTATCTGCATTAGCTGTTTGTGAACTCTGGAAACTGTTAGATTTGTAAGCGAGTGCTAGATTTAAATTTGATTAAATAGGATATCCATCCATAAATATTTATCTTCTTATCTAAGGTCCTGGAAGGAAACCCTACTGCTTTTTCTGGAGGAACCCAAGGTGTTCCAAGGCCAGAAAGGATACACAGTCCGTTCAGGGAGTTCTGGGTCTGCCATGTGATTTACCAACAGTGGGACGTGCCCCAAAGCATCCATAAGGCATCTCAATCAGTACTCGAACCACAAGGTGACTGTTTTTGATGTGGAGGAGCAGCGACTCTGATCAAAGCTGTGTTGACGGGAGTTTAAATTGTCTTGGTAATAAATCAGTTTTCAGCACATCACTGAGCTACAAAGCTTTACCTTTTCAAGCCAACCATTTTGGCTGTGTTACTACGTCACTTTGACTCAAAGGCATTTTGTGAAAATGTCTTAAGTCTAAGGAAACACGTTTCAGCCAGTTTTATCAGATTTGTTGTTTTGGTCATGATGCAAATCTAATGGTCATAAATGATGGACCAGGAAATCTTCCCGATTGTAATTTGGTAAAATCCATACATTTTATGATTATTTGTCATTTCATTTTATTATTTTTGAATTTCTCTCTAGGATCATGAGTATCTGTCGCTCAGATTTGTATTTATTTGATAATTTTGTTACCTACATACAGAAACGCTAATTAGACTTTTGCAACATTTTTCTTGCATGAACAGTTCAGTGGAGCTGCTGTACTGGGTTTTCTAGGCCTTACTGTAAAGAATTTTGGTTTGATCACAGAAAATTGAATACTTGGAAACACAATATAATTAAACTGCCTTTATTTTTGGTCTAATTAGACATGCCTGGTAGCATACATCAGTATAACCCATGAAGAATAACGTGGTTTTTATAGGTGATGGTTGTGCTTTTTTATTTTATTCATAAAACTGTCAAGTTCCTAACCCTGAGATAACTTATGTCATATTAACGCCTAGTTTCACTATACAACAGTGCCAGTAGGGAAATATCCTGTATAGAATTTCCTCCTTCATTCATATTGTAGCTCGGGTGGTTTTTCATTTGTCTTCATCTTCACCACCTTGCAAGATGATCCCATTTCCCCATCTTGCCCAGAACCATGAAGGGTAACTGACTGCTAAAAAATACATACAAAAAGATTTGCCATCCTGTACAGGTGGTGTTTTGCTTCTCCAGCAGGTCATAGATTTTTTTCCCTCATGTCTACCGATCAACATGCATCACCTCATTTGACTAAGTATTGTTAAAACTGAGCAACAGACAAACAAAAACTCACAACCCTTCGAGTCTGACGACTATTATCATTTGTCTCTGTAAAGTGACTCGCCGTATTCATGAAGGCGTGGAACGAGTGTTTTGTGTTGTGGGAGGGAAATGGCCCACTTTTTCGATGAGGCCTTGATCATCACAAATGCACATCAACAGACGTTTGTTGCGGAGGCGCTGCTTTGTATGCAGAATACAACTTCACTGGTAATCAGGAAGAACAAACTTAACCAAGCTTTTAATTGTTGTTTATGTAAGTGTCTGATCCCATTTAAATCACACTACTGAATCTGCTCCACATAAGGGTCTGTAAATTTCATAAGTGATTTTACAATTCATTGTCTCAGAATGGAATTGGTGGTTTGGTCAAAAATTAACTTTAACAAAGTAATTAAGGTATAATTTTTATAAAAAATATAATCTAGTGTTTTGAACGACTATGTTTGTCCAATATTTTCCTGAGGACCATCGAGGTGCTCTTATTGTACTTTAATAACCTTTTCCCAGCTGCTCCAAAGTGTAGCATTTAATAAATGAGCATTTTTAGATAACATAATAAAAAAGTGTAATAATGGCAGCCAGTGGAACTCAACTGGTGCAATTCAATTTTCAGGATAAGATGGTTGCCCTTGTTGAGACTGAATAGATTATCAATTTGTTTTCCTTTATCACATTATCAAACTGATGATGGGGCCAAAAGAAATATGCACATATGCCTAAAATGCAAAACTAAAATGTTTAAGCCAATTACTGCAGGCACTGGCAACTGGCATCCAAGCTAATTCTGAAAAAGATGGCACACAAGCTCAACTCTAAAAGTCCGTGTTCCTTTGTGCTTGAGAGAATGTACTGAATCTCTTTCAACTTGAAATGCTTTAAAAGCAGCTAAAAAGAAGCAATTTATCTTAAACATGTAATCAACATCATTATTTTCTTCTAAAAGACTGGAAATCAAACATTTTGAAAGGGGTGCCATTGATCTTCTGATGTTCAGGTAGCATGAGGATTTGCTGTTACATACAGTATAACAAGGTACATGGTAAATGCTGGTATGCACCCTGTAAATACTGGATAACAAGTCACCGTAATACAACCTAGGTACTGCAGAAACCAAAGCTCAGATTTGTCACAGAGTCAAGACCCTTGTTTTTTCAGATGTTGAGGTTAGGGATTACGGTTAGGATTAAGAAATGACTGGAAATGACTAGAAGTCAATACATGGTCCTGGTAAGGCTACAAATACAAACTTGTGTGTTACTAATAAACCACTTGACACAATTTTATTGAACCTCTCAAAGTAATCATTGCATGTACATCTACAACTTTGAGTCCACCAGATTCAAAACAATTATCGCAGCTAATCAACATTAGGAAATAAGAACTACAACAGTCAATTTTTACAGATGTGGAACTACAATGTAGTGTGGTAGTAGCCAAGGGTCATTCCTAACACTAAGAGTGCAGACAGAGTGTGTATGAACTTTTTTTTAATGCCATGCAAGCAATCTGGATTTTGCTTCTACTTTCATTTAGCAATTACTGTTTTTTGTAATAAGTTGTTGAGATTTTCTGGTATTCTATTAAGATGTGTAAAAGTTGACAGTGTTGATGAGTCCATTTAGGATTGTATTTGAATGTAAAGTAGTAAAGTTTCAGGCTTTCTTCTACCCATGCTGCTGGTTATTGTAAAAATGGTCAATGGACAAACGTTTAATGGTGTATTTCTTTTTCTGTATGCAAAAATAGACAAAAATCCATCAAAATTATTGCTATAAAATGAAATTGTTGATCTTTTTCCCCTATATTTTGAAAAGTAAGACAAGCCTCATTTCATTGTACCCTCACAATTTTTTGTATTATCTAATGTCCTGTTTCATTCCGCCAACTTCATACTAAAGTTCATATTCCTTCTTTAGTCTTCCTTTGACATCCGAATGAAAAATACATGTGACCACTGTTTCATTACTGAATTCTGACTGCTGCAAAGCAAGATCCCATCTTAAAACCTGCTGCTGACACTAGTGGAAGAACTCCAGCATGAGCTGTAGAGCCCATGAATTAAAGCTTAAGTTGAAACAATAATGGTTCTGAAATCCTTCTAGGCTTGGAAGTGACAGATCAACGACTGTCACTATTTCAGTTAAATGGGACATTGGCCATTGTGTGGGGAAAAAAAGAGTATTCTGCTCTTATTCCCTCAAGTGGTATGTTAGAATTACTATTTTTATAAAACTGTAACAGACTGTTGAAATTCCAATATGTCTCACTTATTGAAATTTTCATTTCACAATGTTTTTTTGATTGTAAACGTTTGTCACAGTCTCCCAAAAAATGTTACAGAGCTGATCTAGTACATAAACCCATGTTCCAGCAGGTTTTATTGCTCAAAAGATTCTTCTTTTGTTCCATTTTATGCTCATTTAGGCTTTTAGTCTTCTACAAAGAAAAATGCATCAGGAAACCTTTAGCTAAGAATACAAATGTGTTTCTGAACACACGATCTGAAAGCAATGGTTCAGGTCATTTGAATGGTGTTATATTACAATCTTGTAAACTTTTGTAGAAGGATAAACTAGCTGTAAACAAATCAAATTGAAGCCGTTCAATAAACTACAATCAGTAATTTAATTCTGAACAGATTGACAAGCTAATGTCTTGTTCAAGGAAGGCCAAGACCAATTCCATTTTGAAGAAAACTCATTTTGACCGCCTGTAGCCACGATCTCATTCTTTCAGTCACTACCAAGAGTTCATGGCCATAGGTGAGGGTAGGAACGTAGACCGCCCGGTAAACAGAGAGCTTCGCCTTACAGCTCAGCCCTGGCGGAATCCAACTCCCACCCTGAAGGGGTTCAACTTATTGCCGGCAATGCAAACCAAACTCTCACACCGCTTGTATAAGGACTGAATGGCCCGTAACAACGGACCCACATTACCATACTCACAGAGCACCCACCACCGTGTACCTTGGAGAACACAGTCGATTGCCTTCTCCAAGTCCACAAAACACACGTAGACTGGATGGGCAAACTCCCATGACCCCTCGAGGATCCTAGTGAGGGTGAAAAGCTGGTCCAGTGTTCCAGGATGGAATCCGCATTGTTCCTCCTGAATCTGAGGTTCGACCATCAATCGGACTCTCTTCTCCAGCACCCCTGAATAGACCTTACCAGGGAGGCTAAGGAAAGTGATGCCTGTACAATTGGAACATACCCTCCAGTCCCCCTTTTTAAAGAGAGGAACCATCACCCCAGTCTTCTTCTGCAGTTTGACAGCCTCTCTAACCCGGGGTGTCCACCACCGAGTTCAAGGATGGCCACCACGAGAAGCACAGACAACCTTACGGCCACAGGTCAAGGCAGCTGCCTTGACAATTGATGCACGGAACATGGCCCACTCGGACTCAATGTCCCCCGCCTCAGCTGGGATGCAGTTGAAGTCCTCTAGGAGGTGCGAGTTGAAAATCTGTCTGACAGGTTCTTCTGCCAGGCGTTACCAGTAAACACTCACTACTAATTTGGGTCTACCAGGTCTGTTCGACAACTTCCCCCGCCATCTGATCCAACTCACTCCTCTCTTTATCCGAGTGTCCACAACATACGGTCACCGATCAGCTGATACGACTACAAAGTCAATCATCGATCTACGGCCTAGGGTGTCTTGGTGCCACATGCACATGGACATCCTTATGTTCAAACATGGTGTTTGTATATCTAGTTACCTCTTAACCTCATGCACAAGCTCAGGCTCCTTCCCCACCAGAGAGGTTACGGTCCATGTCCCGAGAGCCAGCTTTGGCAAACCAGGGTCAGATTACCCTGGCTACTGCCCGTGGCATCATGCACCCGACTCAAATGGCCCCTCTTGCAGGTGGTGGGCCCACAGGAAGGCAAACCCATGTAGCTTGTTTGGGCTGAGCCCGACTGGGCCCCATGGGTAGAGACCCAGCCACCAGGCGCTCGCCAATGAGCACCTCCCCCAGGACTGACTCTAGGGTGGGGCCCCGGTAACCCATGTCCAGGCAAGGGACACAAAGTTCCTTTGGTTTTTGTCCATAGGAGTCTTCTGAATCGTTCTTTGTCTGCCCTGTCACGTAGGACCAATCTGCCTTGGGAGACCCTGCCGGGGACAATGCTCCGACAGCATAGCTACTAGGATTATTCAGGCACACAAACTCCCCCATCACGATAAGGTGACAACTCCAGGAGAAATTTGTTACACTTTTTTTTTTTAATTAGTGCAATTAATCTTCATAGCTGTCTCAAGTCCATCGCAATTTCTTCTCAGTTTTTTCAGTTTTGTTTACCTAAATTCTCAAGCACATCCAAGGCTACAGCCCTGAATGTGTAGGTGTGTAGATGTGTAGGTAACCATATCTAGCTCATTTTATGTTAAATGTGCACCCCAGTAGATTAAAACATAAATGCCACGAAGGCTGCCGAGGTTTGGTACAAAGCAGGCAGATGGGGGGAAGATGTGAGATGTGCATTTGGCCCAGCTTGAACTAGTCGTTCTCAACTAAATTATTTCTTTCAACTGAGCTTGGCTGAAAAAGTTGATTTTATTTTTTGCAAAGAATGTTTCGGTTAACTACATGTATTAAAAACAGCATGTAGGTCCTGCAAGAAAATCCCTGCTATAATAACTGTATAATGCAAACCTGACAAGGTTTTAAGGGTTTAGGAAATAATTGCATAAACTACTATGAAATTTGAGATTAGAGTTTCAAAACAGCAGTAATTGACTTTGATCTCAGCCCTCCTTACTAGCCACTAGCTCATTAGTCTGTACAGAGTTGGTCTTTCTTTTCCAAAATAAGAGCATTCATAAGTAACAGGTAAGATAGTAATTGTTATACTTTCCACAGAAGTCCACTTCAAAAGATTTTCCCTGTCTTTTCAAAGCCCTTTTCTGAGAGACTTCCTGAAGGCTGGCAAACAACCCCCCATAGATTCCAAAACCCCTTTCCAGCTTCTGTACATGAAATATGGAACCAAGATGAATTATACACAACACCTGTTCATTTGACATGCCAAATCTGCACACCTTATGCAGCAGTCCCAGAGCCTGTGTGGCAGCACACCTGTTCCCCAACGTGACAAGGTACTGATGCCTCATTTAGGTGCTCCCTCTGAATCATTCTGCCTGAATGTATTATTGATACATTTAATCTTTCATGTTGCTCAGTGCTTGACCTCTTATAGTAGGCTTAACAAGCGGGGTGTATCATATAATGTACTTTGATTTGTCTGCGTTTAATTACTGAGATTATTGTTTCAAAGAGGACAGGTATTGATTTTGGGGTTGAGCAGGTACTGCATGAGCCTTTTTACTTTAAAGACTGTCAGTCAGCTTGACTCTTGTGATCTAAAAATAATTAACAGATTTGGCATTCAGGAAATGTCAGGGGAAAAAAAACAACTATTTTAAAATTGTCTACTTGCACACAGACGCTTCAAATGAATTAATGGCAATTTCTACCTGATATTGCTGATCTGCAGTAGCCATGAACAAAGCACTCGGCATACTTTAAAAGCACAGAAGATGGTTCCATTAAATGCTGGATATTGAGTAAAACCCCTGCTGTCACACACTGTTGGTCACTATATGAGAAAATATCTCTGTCAATAACTGCTAGAGCGGGACCAGGGCAAAGAATGCATTTAAAATGCCACATGTTGACAGGTATATTTGGTCAGAAATTCATTTATTGCCTGAATTTCTGCTTGTTCCCTTTCATCGCTTTAACCCTCCCTTTCTGTACATTACAATAAAATACATATCTGCCACCTGCCTCCTTATAGTCGTGACGGCCATTATCACAAGTGAGCATATAACACCCCCGCCCCCCACCACCCTTACTCTTCTTCATAACTGAGATTGCCAAGGAACACTTTTGAAAGGTCAGGTAGGAGAGGGAGGTAAGTTACAGGAAAGTAGATGGGATGAGGGAGTGAAACACTGAGTCACTGAGCCGAGAGGTAGCGAAACACAGGTGAGGTGAAACTGGTATTTACAGGTTAAGATGTACGATTTGAACTGGAAAAAAACGTAGCAAAAGCAGAAGCTGAATTCGCAGAGCTTCAGGCGACAAATGGCCATTGATGCCTCTGTCTTTTTTATCTTCTGGTTGCTTTTTAAAAAAGCAAGTGATGATTAGGTGTTGGTGATACCTGTTGGACAGGTGTAGAACAACAACAAGGGAGATAGTTAACCTTACAGCTAAAAAGAGAAGTTATCCATCTGCAAATTAAACAAAATACAAATATATAGGTACATCATTACAGCCCCAATTCCAAAAATGTTGTACTGACTGTATCGGACAGAGGTTCACCAGTTTGTGAAAAAACTGTTAAACAGTTTTAATGTAACAACAAACACAATCTACGGGGTAAATCAAAAGTCTCAAGACACTCTTACTTTAGAAACAAATTAGAAAATGAAATATCTGAATACCCCAGCAAATAATGTGTGAGAGGTCTCATCTTTTAGGCTATGTCGGGAACATGGCCACCATCTTAGCACTGGATCAAAGAGACGCTGTGTTCAGGACCAGGTGCAGCACATTGAACACATCAAATAACAGGCAATGATCCCAATTGTTGCTGCAACTTCCTGTGATTATCTTTTGAGCCACAAGATATATTGTATTTTGACTGTAGCAATCTATTTCTGAGACAGTTCTGCTCTTTTTTGATATGTTACATGGACAACTTCCCAATTAAAAACTTTGATTTTGATCCAATATGGCAGATTTTAAGATGGCAGCCATGTTTTGGACGTAGCTTCAGATAGGACCCCCCACGTATTACTTGTTGGTGTATTCCAATATTTCATTTTTCCTTTCATTTCTGGAATAAATTGGTGTCCTGGGCCTTTTGACTCAATGAGTTTATTGACATAAGTGATAAATGGTTACAAAGAAACTACAAGTTGTAAGGCAGGAGTTCACTGGGCTGTGACTATTTGAATAGTTGGAGAGACAACATTGTACAAATATGCTAATTATATTTTGGAATCATGCCACATTACTTATTTTTCACAAACTCTTGATGAGATTTGGGTCTCCAAGTGAAAGACTTGATTCAGGTTGAGAGACAGTTGCAATCACAGCAGAGGTGAATGACCAAGACTTGAGACAAATTAGTTGAGGCCAATATAATAACAAATAATTACATCTTTACATTGTTTAAAAAGTGATTGTCCTCCCAGTAATTAAAACTCCCAGTAAAAACTAGACCAAAAACAAAATATTTTAGTCAAATTTCTTATTTATTTTTTTCTTTTTAAAGATATTTTTATGCATTTTGTTTATTTATGAATTTATTTTGTCGTCCCTGTGTACATTAAAC
Source organism: Millerichthys robustus (assembly GCA_034783495.1). Classification (NCBI taxonomy): domain Eukaryota; kingdom Metazoa; phylum Chordata; class Actinopteri; order Cyprinodontiformes; family Rivulidae; genus Millerichthys; species Millerichthys robustus. The sequence goes on from JAVKLF010000053.1 coordinate 10,365,675, forward strand.
TCCTTCTGTCATGTTTGCTCTCTTGTTTATTTCTTACTAATTAAGTAAAATCTGTTTGTGACTCAGCTAATTAAATTCTGCACTTTTCTTAATGAATCCAAAAACCCAAACACACTAAGATGAAATAAATTACCTGTTTGTGTGACATAGTTACATACAAGCTACCATCAGAAGACATTGCTGACAGAGCAGTCCATCATTTAAAAATCTACGTGTCTATCTATATGAACAGTTAGATTAGCTCTGCTGTATGGGATTACGTACCTAAATATGATTTTCTTTTCACTGCAACAACAAAGTTTTGTTAAGGGGAGGGGGATTCGACATCTGAAGCTATTTACCAGGTTTTACAGGGTTCTCCAAATGGCCAATATAGATCTTTTAAGGTGGGGTTCTGTAAAAATGTTTTACCTTGTAGAACCACCTCAGTTTAGAGAACTAGTTTTGTTCTGACTAGTTCGAGAGTGACTTAAGTGGATTTTACAACAAACTATAACAGATCTGTTTTATTAAATTTGATTAGTTCATCCACTCTGTCCACCTGACACTCAGAGCCTTTAAAGAAGTCAACACAAACGGATCGCTGGGCCAACAGAAGAGAGAGAGAAGGAGGGGGGTAAGGTACAGACAGAGGCGGGCTTTCCTGCTGTGTTTTTGTGCATGAGATAGGCAAAAAGGAAAGAAACTACAAATGTATACCTTCAAAGGAGTCAGCATTGTTTACCCCCCAACAGGGACGCAGGTATGGATGAAAACGAGAACAAAAGAAGTGTTCATAAATCATCCTTTGCTGTTTATTCACCCACACCCCCGTCCCTTCTTGTTTACAGCACTTCTTTCTCTCCCAGCTGTAAGAAGCAAAGGGGTGTATGGAAGACAAGCAAAGAGCCCTTCTGAGCCATGTTGTGCAGTTATCTCTCCCATGTGATCCCCTCACGAGATCAAACGTAACGGGCGTCCCTCCGAGCAGCAAGAGGGAGGCTCAAAGCAGCTGAGCATTTCTCACTTTCTTCTGTTTTTTTCTGCCTGTGTTGCTACTTTTTCTTTTTATTGTATCTTGCTGAAACAACACCATCCATCCATCCATCGCATGTCACAGAAGCCTTCACTTCCTGTTCAGTGCATGGACTTCAGTGAGCAGATTCTAAAGCTCTCACTCATAGTCTTTTATGAGACTTCACAGCTCTGTTTACTCGTTTCAACCAAACCCTCAGCACTGAATCGCACACACCCAGTGGCTGACCACGTGTGTGTGTGTGTGTGCACCTCTGGATCCGTAGGTGGTTGGAGGACTCCTGTGTGAAACAAGTTTTGAAAAGTGCTACACTCGCCACAGAAGCACAACCCTTCGTCCATGTCAACGGCTTTGATTTGATTCTGTCTGCAGCACAGCTATCTGTCATGGCGGTGAGCACAGGGCTGCGAGACGGTAAAAACCTGGGACTCCAGAGTGGAAGATACACTTGCTGCTAGCCTGTCAAACTGACCCTGTGATCCAGATCACGAAGTGGACCCATCTCCAGGTGCAGTTGCTGAAGTAGAAGTAGGTTAGAGTAAAAGAGAAATAGTCCCTCGGAACAGATTTCGGTGCTTTCGGAGGCATAGTGCATACAATCATGGAGGGTTGGGCTCAATATTTAATAAAACAGTGCGGTTTTTACAAGTAAATATAATTATCATTCATGAGCTAATATCGTAAACAGGCCTCAGTTGTGGGTCATCTTGACCCAAGTCACGCCGGAAGTTAAAATCCACTTCTTTTATTTGGCAATTGAATGTTTTCATTTTAGCACGTCTGCTTTCTGTTGCAGATTTGGATGCTATTTTTCTGTTTCAACCAAGCAGCCAAACTCATGTTAAATGCTGTTTTGTGCAAACAAGTTCACATGTTTAAACAAATCATCTGTGCTCAGATGCAGCTTGTCTCACGCAGCCAGCTTGGAATGATGGCTTTCGCCTGCTGCCAGCCTAATAAACTAGTTGGAAAAGTTCATTATGTGCAAAGTAAGAGGGAGAATGTAAGCACCGAGCTTGTTTAAAAAGTCTTGTAACTCTATAATTTTATTCAAATAACTTTTGTAGCTAAAATGAGCAACTTTGCGACTTTAGGAAGAGCCAGAGCAGTGAATTATGTCTTGTATCAGTATGGCAGAGTGTGAGTGTGATTTGTTGTACTGTTCATTTACTGGATCATACTTCTTCCTTGTACATTTCTGCAGCTCACACCATTTTTAGCTGAATAATGCTGTCACACGAGTCATTGCTCTCTGCCAGACCTGTCTTCCCTGTGTGTATTCTTTCCCTTTTTTTCAGCAAGGATAAATCTTAATTTTGCCATTAAAAATATTCGGTCACAAAAATAAATAGGATTGTTCTGATTGCACAAATCTTCGTTAACAGATTGTCTTTTTAGGTTTGTTTGGAAAACTCCTGACGCAAATCAAAGGACTTTATAAAAGCAAACACGACTGCAGTAAATAGCACTTACCCAGAACCCCCTGAAATCACTGCTCAAATTTGGGTTTATCAGGGGGACACTTGTGGTGGAGGGTCTGCAAAGCTGCAGCTCACTGAAGGGCACAGCAGCAGACACAGATGTTGCTGCTGCTTTTTTTTTTTCTTTTTCGACTTATGCTTACAGACACCACAGCTGTTGAGACTGTTTTGCCAAAAGGATCCCCCCCATCCACCCACCCACCCTAAATGAAACAAAAATCATCATGAACACAATTCAACATAAACTATCTTCTGATTGTACTTGTTAAGAATAGTTTGAGGGTGATTTTAAAGGAATAGTCCAGCAATTTTTGTAGCCATTATCTGTCAAATGGTAATTAAACAATGATACCATTTTGTAAACATTTGCTTGATTTAGTTTTACAAATCATTTTATAGGATTTCACAAAATCATGTTGTAATTGTATATGCTTGGAGCAGCAGCAACTAACTGTAGCAGTTCCAGTGTAGTCTGCAGCAATACCAGCAGAAATATTTTTGCTGCAATAAGTGTTAAACAAAGCTGAAAGCGCTGCAAAAATTTAAGAAATAGGCTTTTTGAACCATAATGAATTATTTTATAGATTTTATTTTATTTTTTAAAGTTTGGTGGATTTTAGGATAGCAGCAACCCTGTGCTAATGCTAGCTTTTAACTCTTCTATCCAGTCGGTTTCTGAAAATTGAGGTCATTCAAAGAGCTACTTACAACTGGTAAGATTATTAATTCATGTTTTTTTCATATATTGTCACTTCACTGGAACTGCATTAAGTAGAGGCAAAAGCAGGAACATTTCTTTTAAATCCTTTTGTTTCTTCCAATTTTTTTACTGCTTCTAAAATTTGTCGGTCTGGAGTAAAGATAAGCCAGCTGTATGTATAAAATCAAATAAATTAAATGAATAAATATCTACCTGCGCTGCACCTGTTTATTCAGATTCATCACACACAGTTTTTGTGCTTTCCCACTTAATTGGAAATGTTTGCGTCTGGTAGCTTAATTTTTCCCCTGGATGGAATCTTTCCGTCTGCTGCTGTCAGGGAAAAATAAATAAATTGCTCCACAAAAGCCCAAGCAGCTCATGAAAAACCCACCTCTGCCCAGCTTAATCAATAGCAAAGCCTCTAATTAAATGCTCCTTCAGTTTTCATACGCTCATACGCTTCAACCTGTAATTTTCTGTACATTTCACGAGCAAATGCTAATCTTTGCCAGCTTTTTTTTGTTGTTGTTGTTGTTGAGTTCAGACTTAGATTTCATTACGTTCTTTGTCCACAGTTCTCTACCAAACCACAGGGGGTGAACAAATGTCAAGGACCACTGTGGATTTTATGGCACGTGGAAACGGATCAAAGATTTAGGGCCAGCAATTATGTCAAAGTGCTTTGGAAAAATAATATATATAATAATGAAATGCCACCTCTCAAGTGGCATTAAGCCATACCTTTGCACCTAATTTACATACATTCATTTCACTCCTTTTTTTTTGAGCCAGACAAATACCAGGGCCACTCATGATCTTGTAAAACCAGTGATTGCCAGATGTTTAGATTGTTTTTTTCTCTGGGACACCTCACCAAACCATCCAGTTACCTGGAATCAGTTGAGAGGATAATGGCAGCTTTTCATTGCCTTCAAAAGCAATGACAAAAAACAAAAATGGGATGTATCGCAAAGGTCAACATAGGAAGTGTCCAAAACTGACAGCAATTACTTCGATACAGTGACAGAAAAAGATTTGCCACAAACGACATGAAGGGTGTTGTGATGAATTGTGTTGCTAAACCGTCTGGCATTTCTGTAATCCAGACATAGAGGTGGCAGACGTGAAGCGGGATAACCTATGGATGACTGAGTACATGAAGACAGCAGAGCAGCTGGGATAAACATCAAGCCCACAAAATCTGCCTCAGACACACCTGATATAATCACTCTCATGTAGAAAAATGTTTATTATCATGGGATTGATCATGCCTTCCTACAGAACTTAAATAAATAACATACCACTGCATCTTCTTTGTCAAATCCTGCAGTGTGTTGCTTGAGCTTTGGCCTGGTAGATCAAATATAAATAATGTTGGAACGGCTCCTTTTGTCTCTGCAGATTAATAACTGTTTAATCAGGATTTAGTCGTTAACAGCTGCAGCTGTCCAGGGACTCATTTGTTAAGCACAAAGGTGTCAGACATCTTGTCCTTGCACTTCCTGTCTTCTTTATGGACCTTATTCTGTCAGTTTCGTCCTAAATAATGAGTTCCACTTTGTAATATCAAATGGCTATCTGGTCTACAATTTGCTGAAAATATTGCTTGGATCTACTTCTCACCATCTCAGCATCATGTATTTGCATTTGTATAAAAATGATCAAAAGCTATATATGTCATATGGCGTTTTTTGTCTTTCAAAGGAAATGTAAAATGCCTAGCAAAACATTATACAATTGTCCCTCTTGAATGATGATTGTTTATTTTATATAATTTTGTATGATATAAGTCAGGCAAGAAACTTGTATCTAAAAATAAACACAAGCACTGCTTGAAAGCCCCGAGAAGACCCTGAAAGAAAGATGCAGCTTATGATGATGGATGGATTCCTATCAGAAACTTTTATAATATTTCAGTAAAATCAATAACTCCACTATTCCCTAAATGTTGATGGACACCCCATCCCCTGTTAAATTTATGCTTCCCATCTTTCCCAATTGTTCCAGTTGTTGTACCATCTATTTGGTATACAACGCTCCTGCTGAGTGATAAAACCTTGTGTTTGCACACTATTGCAAAATAATTAAAATCTGTGTTCAGGAGCGTGCGACCTTTTGTTAGGTTAAGATAACGATCCAAATCAACCCAATATTATGTCAATGTGAGTTTTACTCTCAAGGTCATAATTTAATGAACTTTTGATCTTAAGATAAGAACATGCAAGGTTGTTTTTGCCTTGGAGCCTATAACCTCCTAGTAAACCCTTACAACATCTAACAGATGTTAAATTTGTCATTTATTCTTGGCACGTCTTCATCTCTTTAAATAGTCAGACCTCTGTGCTAATTTCACATCTGTATGTTGTATATAAAAAACAAAAAAACACTTTCATTTTGTTTTTTTGTTTTTTTACATAAGACAATTTATTTTCCTATAATTTACATCATTTAGTACATGGGCCTCAAACTCCAGTCCTCGAGGGCCACAATCCTGCATGTTTTAGAGGTTTTCCTGCTCCAACACAACTGAGTTGCATGAATAGATGATTAACAGGCTTTTATACAAATGGAAGAGTTAATTCAATGAGTCAATCAGTCAATCAATCAAATCAAAATTCTTAACACAAAATTTACAATTTCATTGCTGTTTTAGAATCTTCCTGTCTGGTGGAAGCTTACACTGGGGAGTAATTCCTAGAAAAATGTTAGAAAACCAAGCAAAGTTTAAAAAAAAGTTTATTTGAAGTAAAGTCAAGAAGTCAGGTCAGGATCAAGTCAGTAGTTTGTTGCTGTTTTCCGCCTTTAGCCGTGCGTTTTCTGCAGGGACACGGAGGTAGCACTGGAAGATTTGGTCTGAAGATAAATTGAGTAACCTTCTTCTGTCATTAGTAATACCTTTTTCACAACAGCAGTGGGGTGATGGGGAAGACGGAGAGCAGGAGGACTGTAAAGGAGGGGATGAGAGCCAGGAGTCGGCGGTAATTAGCCGTGAAACATAAGCTCACTCGGCTCAGTTCGGGTTTGATTTTTAAACCTCCTGCAGGTGTGTGAGAGCTCACGAGGTTCGAGTCTGCTCTGAGATGTCCGTCTCAACCGAAGAGCAGAGAGCTGTAGCCTGACTCTGACTTGGATCAATCTCGCCGCCTACATGATTGTGTCTGAGTCTGGCTGGCAGGCAGGAAGGGTCTTTGTCTGGCTGACTTGTCATGTCTGGCTGGGATACATTGTTATGGATCCCACTGGAGCCGTGGAAAAAGGCAACCTCACAGGTCAAAGAGCTGAACAAACACAGTAATTTCACACTGCACATAAAAAACAACTTGTTTTCAATATAGCTGTAAGTACAGCTTGTTCTCGCTCAGCAATGTGTATTTTTGACATCAATATGTGTTTATGAGATAAACAAAATAGATACAAGTGACCTTTTAGAGTTTAGTTTTTTTTTCTCTTTGGCAGGTGGTGCATAGCAGTTTGCCTCCTAGTTCAGACTTCATCTTTCAGACAAAAGCACAAAACTGGTTTGGTTTGGATATTTTCCGTTTCATAACTAAAAAAGACATTTAGAGATTGACAGCTGGACCACTTTTTTGTTTTGGACAAACATGTTAGTTTCATGTGACTCACGTGATACTTTGGGTAGCAACCACATTACTTACCGTACATTTGTTGGTTTTCTATATGGCTGTCAACAGACACAAAAAACACTATTGCACGTCTTCACAAACGGGCACATATTCATAACACTGGAAGAAGTTGAATCTTAGCATGTTTCTCTGCACTTAACAACTATTGTATTTTATTTCTCATCTTCTCAACATTGTGTGCATTTTTGTTCATTTTTTGCCACCTGTTGATGTGGTAGTGGTGCAGAATACTGTAAGTTAAAACTTGGTACCAATCACTGCAGAATTATAAACAATGTAAATCCCCTGACTTTTTTCAAAGGAGTGAGAAATGTCCTTATTTTGATGAACAGATACTGTAAGTTCCTTAGTTCTTGTAGGTAATAACAGAATGTGGCACTTGGACCCAAGTTGTTGGCGGTCATGCTTTTTCAGTCATATTTTCCATTTGTTGCTCGACTTTCACTCCGTTCAAGCAAAATATTCAGATGGAAATTTAAATAAAGGCTTATGATTTGGGAAAGGAATCTTGAGCAGTCATCTGTGTTTGCAGTCATAAGAATGAGGTACTTGTAAAATCCCTGACCTTTTCATGAATGGGATGGTCTCATCAGTACCACAGGGAGAATGATTGCTCCGGTTATGATAATGGAGAAGGTTTTTTGCCTTTTGTGGTACTGCTTCATCAAAAAAATAAAAATACGGTACAAATACAATTATGTGACAAGAAAAAAATATGGATTAATCTAATTATACTTTAGGCCAAGTTCGTTTTGGTCAGATTTTTAAATAATCTCAGTGAACCAAAAGGCAAAAGTAAACATTTTTAAGGATGGGGATTTGTTCAGAAGCACTGTTTGACTTGTGATCACAATAGGTTTTTAGATACAAGGCTGCAGTGACAAAACCAGATGAAAAGCACCTACAATATGACCAAAGCATGTGTTTTCTTTCTCCAAAATTAGCTTTGGTTTAAGTCTAAAATAATATAGAGTTTAGCTTCATCTCCATGGCCCGTGTGTGTTCTGTTTGTTTGCATTTCCAGGTGTACACAGATGGAGTAGCACGATGCAGGTGCTAAAAATGCAGCCGAGTTGTTTGGGTTGCATCCACAAGATTGAATCCAAGTAGGGGGCCTCAGCTCAAGCATCCCTCCCACCTCCCCTGACTGCACTGTTTTCAGGACAGGCCTATGGTGACAGGCCCTTCATTAGAGTCTTTGTCCTGGAAGAGCTTAGTACATAATTAATGTCTCCATGATGGATTACACGGGTAGGTAACAAAATGCAAAGAGGTCATTAAGAAACAGCAGAACTGATGCAAGGCTTTTTTCCCCCCAATGAACACGCCTACTGTGTACCCCTTCTGCACTTGCACCAAATAGCTGATTAGAAAGTCACAATATTTACATTAAATTTACCACTTATCTTTAATACAGGTGTGATGGAAAATTAACCCCCTGCATGTTTACGTGCTTTTTTCTTTTTTCTTGGTGGTTTGTGTGAGAATTGAAAGCGGGCTGCAACCCGACAAGCAATCATCTTCATTGCGATTCTCACAGGTGGAGTTTTGGGAGGATGTAAGCCATTAATCAAAGCTATTGTTAATGATGCAGAAAGCACAGTGGAAATTAAAACCCTTCTGTTCCTGAGTCCATAATACTGAGGTGATCCGTGTTGAAGCTGAAGTGACTGTAAATGTCAGGAGAAAAGAATCATGTTGCTTTATTTTCTACTTGTATCATGAAAAAAGTTTGCACATTCAAAGGATGGTTTAGGTTTTTTTGACGTAGAGTTCTGTTCTGAGTTAAAGTGATGAGCAATTAATATCTTGTGTCTTTGAACATCCGCAGCTTAGAGAAAAATAATTGGATTTAGGTCCTGTCTGAACGCTGTGGAGAGTGGAGAAACTTCTCAGCGTGAGTTAAGAATACTTCTGGAAAGATTAGATTAATAAATATCATTGGCCCTAAGAAAAATCCAGCCGCGGAGGATTTCCAGGAGATTAAAAAGGCGTTGGATTTTCTGTCTGAAGAGACGTCGGCCATTCGGCTCCAGCAAAAGTCCATCTTGGACTTAGTTGAAGAGGTGAAGGCGTTGCGACTGCTCA
>JAVKLF010000053.1:10394900-10411516 GCA_034783495.1 Millerichthys robustus
CACACCCACACACACACACACACACACACACACACACACACACACACACACACACACACACACACACACACACACACCTCTCTCCTGCTGCTGATCTCAAGGACATTCAGTCAACATTTACTGGAGCTTTGATGGCTTTACAGCCTCTGTTATTGCTGCCTCCCATCCTCCTCCTCCTCCCCCTCCCGTCCATGTCATCAGCAGGTCTCTATCTTTTGTGTCGTTGTGTAATTACCCACACGACAGGGAGCAGCCCTACATCCAGCTTCCAGCACTGAGTGGGAAAAAGGGAGCTAAAGCCATCTGGTCATTTAGTTACATAAAAAGACTTGGAGTATAAAATAAAAACCTCGCATTTGTTTTAACACACCTAAATGTTTATTTTCTTTTATTCACTTAATCCAATTTTTAAAATCGTGTTTGGTTGTTTTTTTTTTTACCTTAAAACAGGAAAAAATAGTTTTTGAAATGTGCAGGGAGGAAAGCATTGCCTGTGACTAACGTGAGTATAAATTGTAGTATAATTTACTAAATGAAATTTGTCTTGTGTCATTGTATTGTCAATTAGCAATATCAAATGTTAACTAATACTTACAGATTCCCAGACTGCAGCATTTATGCTACTTTTTTTAGATTAAATCTTAACGCATCAGTTTATTGAGTCTTTATCGATGAAATCAGATCTGTTTAATTGAAAGTCAGCAAGCAAGGTTGTTTCTACACACAATCATCAGGAAGATCAAGTTTCTTATCAGATTTTTGTGCATGCTCAGTATTCTGGTTGGCAGAAAGCAAACGGTCCTGACTTCAGATCCATGCCTGAGGAATGAAGACTATACCCTTCCATACATAGCCTTAAGCCTGTGTGCTTAACTGCTCAGTGTAAAAAAGCAGACTACTGAAATACTTACTGTATGAGTAAGAACAAAAAGGCTGCAGAAATAAAATTCATATTTTAAACAAAAAGCATTGTGTGAATAAATGTTGACCATTTACTGTTTGGTTGTGAGGTTTGCACAACCGCTTAAATACGTAGAATACATTTATCTAAAACCAAGATGACAATGGATTTTTCTTTTTAAAATCAACTAGAAAATAAGAAAAAAAGAATATGAATGATAAGGGGAAAGGGAGATGTTCTCATTCTCTCATTTAGTTTCTTTCATGATGAATTTGGTTAAAAGATATCCTCAACAATATTGGTCCTTGCATCTGTGGCTGTAATTGTTTAAACAGACACACAAGCTAATCACCATATATAAGTATGAAAAAAGTTCTTGCAATAATTTTAATGATTTTGGGGAAACCTTTACAATAGTAAATATGACTTTGTTTCTGATCAGGGTGACAATCTCAGTAGTCTGCAACTATTCACTTCTGGCAAAGTGGGTCAAAACTTGTAGAGTTTTTGAAGACACGATGCTCCAAACAAATGCAGCCCCAGCACTAAACTTACAGAAACAAAATTATGAAAGGTGATTAGATTATAGAAGGCCATAAAATAATGTTTGCATGAACCGATACAAATTTTAAAGGTCTTAGTTGTTTGTTTTTTACCTTTCTTGGACAAGTAGCTCGCCATCCTGATCAGAATTGACCTGTTTCTCCAAAGAGTTATGTACAACAGGTAAAATTTATATCATTTTCCACTTTCACAGTTAAAAATGATTATCCCATAAACACATCAATACAGTAATATACATGTTTGTTGAAAAACATATATAATTCATAGCTTTGTATTAACAGTATTAAACTTTAAAACACAGATCTATAAAATCTTGTGTGTTGGCAATAATCCTGACGTGTCTAAACAGGAGCTGGCATTTAGTCACACACGTCTGGTCGTACAATCCCAGTCAAATAATCGACCATATTGCACTCAGGGGACCCCATACGAACCCTGTCTTATTGGTGGCAATGGCAGAGAGGAAGAAGGGTGACAATTTGTTTAATCCCTTCCTGAATGCTCTTCTCTCTCGGGGTGATATTGAAAAGATGCTCCAGGCTTTCCTCCAGCAAAGCGCCAAGCTGAGAGGCCCCGGGGAAATATTTTATTCAGTCAACGCCAAATTTTTCTCCTCCGCTCACACACAGACGCACACACAAACTGCATCTTTGTCCTACATTTCAGCTTCCGTGTGCATTTTTATATTCAGTGGGATGATATTGTTCTGGAGAACTTTGAAAAGGAAAGCTGAAGGTTAGCTTATCCTATTGAGCTCTTAATGTTCCTATTGTTCCATTTTCTTTCAAGTGTCTTTGAAGGTGGATGAAAAAAAAAAAAACTCAACAAAATCACTTGCTTTATCTTCTTCCTGTCGTCACGATTTAACCAAAGCAACACACGTCTGGTTAAGAAACACGAACAACTTTAAACAAACGTACAGTATGAACACGTCATGCTGCTGCTTCCATCCATCACTCTCACTGCCTCGGCCTCACAATTAGGGATCTGTGATTATGTTACAAACTAATACAAAGCTCACTTCATTAGTTGTGCATGTGTGTAGGTGCACGCCGTTCTCCTGCTACCCACACAAACAGAGGTACTCAATGAGGTTAATGAAGTGAAAGTCTTCTACTAATTTGTAGCTTCTAAACATGTTAGCTCAGATTTTATGCACCTCGGGTTTTGACTGAGCCGGGTCCGGCCTCCTGCGTTAGAGTGGAGGTGATAATTCATTAGGCAATAATTATTTTCATTTAAGAAATAAACTAGTAAAACCAGCTAATTTTTCTAACCACACGGAAAAGAGTACGGGTGGCGAGAAATGCTTATTTAGTGGTAATCTGTGAAGAAATGTCTCCTAATGACTTCAGATAGTGCCTATCAGCAATACAGCAGCTGTTTTCTTTCTTTCTGCATATGTAACTCAGATAAACAGAACTTGGATTTGTGTTGCGGTCGATGCACTTGTCCAATTTTTTTCAGTTAAAGGTAGGATCTCACAAGACACATTTAGGAGTTCCTATTTATTTGTGAGTCATAGAGATTCGAAGCTTTGTGGCTTTCATTATCAACATGTTGAGAGTAGTTTTACACATTTTCTCTTAAAATAGTGAGAGTTGTGAGTGTCCTGAACCCATCTCAGTTTAGTTTCTGTAAATCCTACAGATGCCTTCATGGGAGCTCTACTATGACAGAAAAACAGCTGAGGGTAAAGCTTCAAATGTCTAGGTGTAAAATCTATGCCACTGATGTCTGGCAGAAATCTTTCTATGTTTATTTCCAAAGTGTATTAAAGTAGGTTAAACAATAACTGTAAGAAGAGGACTGACGTGGGTACAGTTTTGTACCCTCAATTTTGTTTCCTTTTTGATAGCCAGTGCTATTTATTCTGCAGCTCCTTCTGGTCGATCCACAGGGATTCCCAGGCTACAGAGGATATAATGTCCCTCCAGCTAGTTATGGGTCTGCCTCTAGCCTCCTTTCCGTAAAAATGTGCCCAGAAAACCTGCACAAGGAGGGGTCCAAAAGGCATCCTAACCTCATGACTACAGGTGAGGGCTGGAACCAGTAAATTACCACAACAGACCAGAGCCATGCCTTTTTTTTTTTTTACTGCAGATCAGTATCTTTATTTTAATCTGTGGACTAGATTCAAAGATGCATCAACTCCTTCACTTGAGGTATAAACTCCCAAAGGAGAGTTTTTTTGTTTTTCTGTAGGAAGTTAATTTATTTGCAAAAGTTTCAAGTGTTTGAAGAGCTAATATTGCTTTCTTATTGCATCACTTGTGTCATAATGCTAATCAATTTATGAAAAAGCCCACAAATAGTTTGAGTAAAGGTTTTACAGAACAGTCTTTCTACTTTAACTGAAGTTACAAAGTTGCAGATATACTGTTCAGAAGAGGATGAATGTCAAATCAGTTGTTCACATGAACGGTCGAATCAAAAATGGACACAAGCTCTCCCAATCCTGCCGTACTCTTAAGATTTTGTTTTTCCTTTTTTCTGACACGTTGATGGTTTGAGAAACAAAAGAGAAGTGATTTCCTGCGGGGTTAAATTGCCCTATCCACTCATATTTGTAAAATCACACAACAATCAGAGGAGAAAGCCCAGCCGGCAACAACAAAATGAGCCAAAACCCATCTGTCCTGGTGGAAACGGAGAAAAAAAAAACTGGGTAAAACGGAAAGAAAAGCAAATGAGGGTGGGTGTCTGGTTTGGCAATGAAAGCTGTTCTGGTTTCTGTCCAGACTTTTTTACTCAAAAGCATCCCTCAGGTTCAGAACTTAATACTGAGCACAGAAATGCCTAATGTGCTTATTTCTGTTGTTAATGCAGCAGACATGAAGGAAGACGATGTATAGCTCTCAGAGGGAAAGTGTACAGTACAATAAGACCTGTAAGCACAAATTATGTAATTAGATGGTAAGGCTGGAGTTAGTGTCCCACGTGAACGTTAAAAAAAGAAATCTCCTACACACACGGTGCTGGACCAACAAGGTAAAGATACACAAATTGTGCTAGTTTATCCTGAATAAATCTTCTAACAATGATTAAACACAGCAATCAAAAATAAACTTCAGTTATTCACTCTTTTCCCTGGTTGTCTCCTCCGCTCGCCTCTTCATTCTGTCACCCTTTGAACTCTTCGCCTGGAAGTCTTATTAACGGTGAATAATAACCCGAGTATAATTTTAACACCCATGCTGCATTTAGCCAGTGGCCACTCATTCGCTCGCAGTTTGAGACAAAAGATGGTGCGATGTAAATTTGCATGAGAAGGCAGGGGAGCGAAGGGAGGAGGAGGAGTGGTGGAAACCAAGTAGGAAACTAGGAAAAATAGAGAGCGAGGCAGAATGAACAATAACGGGGGATGTGGCGGCGTGATGAAAACGAAGGAAAAGCCAGAGGAGCAAATGAAGACTGAGACAAGAAAATAAGAGTGTATGTCAAAAAAAAAAAGATAAAAAGAAGAGAGTCTGGATAGAAAGTAGCATGGGTGTGATTTATGCCCGGGGAGTTGAGTGTCTCCCTGCGAGACTGCCTGAGCCCTTAACCTGACAGGCGAAGTGGAAGGGGGATTATAATCCCCCAGCTGTACTCCTATCTATATGGGGTCAGAGATGGAAAAAAAGGTGATAAAACTAGATTAGAACAATAAAATCTATCACAGCTTCTCTCTGTCCCATCAAACATGACAAACCCCTGATTGTTGTCTTTATTCTAACGGGTAACAAATGTAAAAATTCTTTTTTTTTTCCTGTGGAAATAGATTTTACAGAATTCAAATGAATTTTTAAACAAGAAATAAAAGATGTTTTTAAGCAGCGAAAACCCTCTCAGCTAATTTATTATTTATATGGTTGGATCAAACAGAGCTGGATGTGCTGATTGGTGTCTAGAAAGTCTAAGAAAATGTATATCCAAGAAGCAACACAGCCTCCTACAAATTTCTTTTTATTACCCTTGTACACTCGTCATTACCTCCTGTAGTTTAGAGCTTTTGAGCCAGCGATTTTATCATTAAATTTCCCCTTTTATTTAATGGTCCAAGTGACTATTTAAGCAATGATTAAACATTTTAGGATTTTATTCTTATTTCTCATTTTGCCTGTAGGGAATTAAAGCTTTTCTGGGTCTCGGGGTAGCTGTTGCTTGTCTCCAGCAATCACTGTTAGAGAGGCGGGGGACACCCTGGACAGGCTGCAAGTCCATCACAGGTCCACATAGACCACCAGCCATTCACACTTGGTTTAGTTACCAATTAATCTAACATGCATGTTGATCGTCTGAGGGAGGAAACCGGAGAAAACCCACACGTGCACAGGGAGGGGGCTAGAAGCCTCTAGCTCCATTTAACTAGAGCTAGCTTTTCAAAAATATCAGTCAAAGCTAGAAGGTCATTACTGACTTTTGTTGCTACATGCTCCAGTTTTGAGGTTAAACTTGATTGATCTCCCTTCATTTAACACTTGCGTTATCACCAAACATCCCATGATGCATTTTAATAACTTTCTAGACTTAACTCGATTCTGTGGTCTGCTACAAATACATGCCTGGTTTATATTTGACGTGAGCCACGTGAGCCAGCACAGACTAGATGAGTCAGACAGGAAGTTGGCAAAAAAACACTGTAGAAAATCTGATCAGCTTCAGGAAATTACAAACTAAAATGACTTGTTGTTATAAGGGAGTTTAAATTTCTAGGTTTCTCTATGACCAGAGCTGGAGAAGATGGGATTTTTAGAAAACATTTCTGGAGAACATGGCATTGAAAATGTTTGTCTAACTATCTCCCCTCTCTGTGGAATCAAATCCAAACTTTTACCAGATTACCTTTTCCCCCACCCCTAAATTAACTAACCAACTTGTAGATGTAGCATCATATCAAGAGGGAGGGAATCCACAGGGAATCCGGTCCTGTTCTGAGATTTAATTTGTCAGTGCATTACCCAACAAAACAAAGTATATAAAAAAACAATCTGGGAGAAAATCTGAAGCATCTGGTGTTTTTCTTTGGTGCTGTTTACCATTTTGTCTGTCATTAACCTTAGCAATGTAGCTACAATTAACATTAAACTGCAACACAATGAGGATTAAGTGAGCAAACCATTAAACTAGTAAAAATGATAGTTTTGCAGTTTGTGTGACTGATTTCATGAAATACAAAATAAAAATAATACAAATAAACAAACCCTGCAGTTTCACACCTTTTTTCTTTGCAAGTCAGAGACCAAGGCTGCTGTGAAACCTCCAACATTTCAAGTTTAAATTCTGACATCATTCCAATTTCTATTTTGTCATTCATCCATTTTTCGTATTTGCTTGATATGTTTGTTTTTTTTCCAGAGAGCTGCTGCGTTTCTCTTACCATCTGAGTAATGAGGTACAACTGGACAGGTCGTCAGTGCAGCAGACAGACGATTTTTTTCAATTGGTAAAAAAGAATGAAACGCTAAGTATTTTGCGCTGCAATTGTTGTTTCACTACCTTCATTTGACACTTAAAATACCCCTTGTGGAGAAGCGTTTGTTAAAATGTATTTTTCTCCAAGATTGCTGTTGGGGTTATGAGGGTCAAACCAAAATGTTTTTGTGAAACACCTGTGTTAATGTGGACCAGTACTCAGCCGTCTTATTTAAAATCAAGCAATGAGAGAGTATATTGTGTGGAGAGGGTTTCAGCTGTGAGGATTATCCAAGAAAATAACAGTGTATTGTTTTTTTATATACTAAATACACACTGACCAACTGGTTTTTATTGGTGAAAATCCTCCATTATTGCCGTTATAATTTCTCCTGCCACGGATGGAGATCTATTTAACTTGTTAAAACAAAAAAATAGCATTGGCGATCCATTTACAGCGGAGCAAAGAAACCATCTAAAAACCCATTTTTGTTCCGTAATTGTGTTCCCTGTGAATTTGCTGTTGCATAAACACAATGGATCAAGCTAAATTGCTTTACATTGCTGGGTTAAAACACACATACCAGCTCCGAGGAAGCATTTATTACATGCAGATATGCAGTACGCAGCTGCAGCCCAATACAGCCTGCATGTGTTTCTACCACTCATCCATCATTGTGTTTCATTTTTCTCCTCACTGTAAACACATTTACACTAATAGAACCGAATGGTATTAAATAGGAATCCTCAAATGGCAGACCCTGGTCCAGATCCAGACCCCAAATGTCTTATCTGCACCCAGATAAGTTGCTAAATATCAGTAAGATAAAATATTTTTCAGTATATACTTTTTTTAGTCTATCCTGTTTTAACGTTCCTATATTTATTGTAATTTAGTTTAGATGGTGCAGTTTTTCCAGCATTTACGGTAGCGCAGCTTTTCTACAGTTGACAGTAATGTATTTTAAAAATGAATTTTTGTACTATCACTGATTTTATTTCATGCAGGTTTTCAACAATTTATGATTCGTTTTAGGCAGCACAACGTTTTTGTGTCATACTCGATCATTATCAGTAATGTATTTTAAGTTGCACTGCTTTTCTACAATTTAGTGTAATTCATTTTAGGTGGCACAGCTTCTCCTCATTTAATTGAGTTTAGACAGTGCAGCTTTTATAGCATTTTTTAAATAAATGTATTTTAGGCAGTGCAGATTTAGGTAAGTCCCACATCCTTAAAGTGGTCTTTCTCTGGTTCATCTGTCAGCCCATAGAGGATAGAAAGTTTAAAAGATGACACGTTGTGTCCAAACTAGCATGACTATCACCTAAAGCTAAATTTAACATATATTTTTTACTTAAACTGAAGATTTAGACTTCACAAAGTTTTGGAAAGGAAGTGTAATATTACACTTTATTGCTCATGTGTACATAGGTGTGTGTACACTTTCATTTCTGACACTGTTTCTTTTAACTCAATGTGCTGTAAATCAATGTAGTGGCCCTTTTATTGTTAATATGCCTGTGCTCCTGTCATCCTACATTACCCATAATTACCTACCAAAAAGAGACGGTCCACATCCCTGGAGACAGATGTGCGCACACACAGCACAGAGACAAAACAGCAAAGAGCATATGAACATGCAGACAGTGTTTCCTCTTAATTACCTCCACTTCAGCTCCATCTTGTGCACTGTAAGGAAACACAAAAGGATTTAGCTGCCGGCTATGCCACTGCAAGCATTCCAACTTGGTTTACTGATTGGTATGCTCATCTCCAGTTTGCCGTCAACAAATACATGACGTGCCATGTCCTCGTGCGTTAACGTGCTCGTCAGACTCAATGTGGGGCGGAATATTAAATGCAGTCATTTAATCTTAAACTGTTTTATTTACAGTAACGTGCAGTTAATGAGTTAATGTCCGGAGACTAAAAAAAAACAACCAAACAAGACAAAAAAAGGCTCACTTTGGCAAAATTTAAATAATGCCTAATTAGTAGGAATACAAAACTAAGGAGTCATACAGTCTTGTTAAAATAACAGATTGTTCTCCTGCTTGAAGCTGTTTCTCCTGTCAAACAAAACCACAAACATTTCAACCACTGAAATACCACGTTCACTTGTTTCTCAGTCAAGCGTTCAGCTACCGCTGCCACATTCCAGGAAGCGAGCACACTGGGTTTCTCCAGCTGTTGGTGTTTTTTCCCCATCTTTCCGAGCTCGTGTCATTTTTGCAAGATGATTGATTCGATCCCCAGCCAACTTCTGGTGATGGTTTTAAGTCATCTTTTACCTGCGAGGACTTTTCTCTCCCATTCCCAGATAATCCCCTGTCTTGCAACGCAGCGTGATTCTTGTGAGCTTCACAATATCACAATCCGTGTGAGGCTAAACTTTGCCAGGCTCCGGGCGATCCATTTGTGGCCAGAACATAGAAGTTCTGACTAATCGATACAAACAGCTTTGGGCTACTTTAAGATTTCAGAACTGTCAACATTGGCTGCTCAGTTCTGGCAACTGGAAAAATCACCAGGAAACACGTTCCACTATATTTCCTGTTAACCGTACAATGAAAGGGAAATTTAAAAATCTGAATACCCTGCAAATAATGGGCGAGGAGGGCTATCTTTTAGGCTTTTCCAAAACATATTGTGGTTCAAAGAGTATTAACACAAAACGTTGCAGCAACAACTGGGAACGGCGCCTGTTATTTGATATGTTCAATGTGATGGCCCTGGTGCTGTTTATTTTCAGCAATTTGTTGTTGTTGTTGCAGATTTCTGTGTTTTGACTTTTGATTTTGGCCAACGATTGGTGAGACCAGTCGGATCTTCTTTTATGTATATGACCCCCTGTCCACTGGAAGATTTTGACTTTGATCCAATATGGCGGTTTTCAAGATGGCAGCCATGTTTCAGATGTAGACTAAAGGCTCCTTCATCCATTGCCCATTGGGGTATTCAGATATTTCTTTTTCAATTTTTTTCTTGAAGAAACGAGTGTGCTGAAACTTTTGACTCACCCTGTATATTTATGCGATCAAACTGCAGCTACAACTTTAAATGTAAGATTCACTTGATCTGTAGATGGTTTGTGTTTACAAAAGGAAATTGCAGTCAAATAGTCGTATTTTTGCCCTCTTTTCTGATTGTCTTTCTTGGCTATATTTTTTCCCACGACCATGACGCAAAAGAAGAAAAAGAAAACATTATGGGGCATCTTTATAAAAGATGCTATTAATGTTGCCACATGATTTCATGATCAAACCAGCTGTAATTTGATTTGCTGCAGTGTACTAACCTGCTTTATCTGATGTTTTTTTTTATTTCCGTTACAAAATGGGTTGAAACGAGTCTGTTTTGCTCCAGCTTGATAAAACCTCTGATACACTTTGAAAATGTTCAAAACAGATTATTGTGTAAGTAGAAAAAGTCATATCACTGGCACCTATTCATTTACCCCACAGTCTTTAGGCACAAGTCGACATCCAAATAGATTTCTATCACTCGCATGCAGCAAATTTTAAAACCCTTAAAGTTTAGATGAAGCAGTTCAGGAAACAGCTGATAAGTGGGACAGCTTGGCACCGTGCAAATGGAGTGTGCAGTCTGTGCCAGTTGAGAAAACTTCTACTCCAAATCAGGACAGGTCATTGGTCAGTTCTTTTGAAGTAATTTAATGTTTAACAGCAACGGGTAAACATGATTTCTGCAAGCTTTGTTGAGTTTCAGAGAAATGATGGCCCACATTTGAAGGGCCGCAGCTCATTTCCGCCGATCAAATTGCCACGCAGCGTCCACCATTTTGTTACCCTTTGATGTGAAGTTCAAAGGGGTTGCAAAGCTGTCATTGGCCGTCTTCAGATACGTCAACCCCAATAAACTTTGAGCTGAAAGCAAAGAAAGGCTGAAACGGCCCGCTTCTCTAAAACGTGTTGGAGATCTGATGCTCTACAGCAGCGAGCGCAGCCTGTCGGAGGAGAAACGAGGAGCGTGTGAGACTGAACGTAAAATACAATCAGGCAGCTCAAGGTCCAAGACGCATCCAAACACAGGGATAGAAGGTAGAAGGCAGAAGATGGATGGTCAGGTCAGACTGATACGACTGCAGAGTGTTGAAGGAAGATAAGCAAGAGGCCGACGAGTTTCCCCTCCATCAGTCTATTGATGAGGGGGGATCTTAGGGAAGTAAAATGAGGAGCCGTAATGAAAAAATGTCAAATCATTAAATGGCAGCACGGAAAGCTGATAGGGGGGGGGTCCTCCCAAAAGACTGAGATTGTGTCATTATCTAACGGCTCATTTGTTAGTTAGTGTAGTGTTCTACTTAATGAAGCAAAATAAAATTTGTTCTAAATTGCTGAATACTTTGTTACTTTATATTTTTAGTGACAGAATTACATTATTTAAATGATCTGCACTGCTTGGTATTTAGTCTCTGAGCTGAAAAACTGATGTTTCTGTCACCTGCTGAAAAAAATATGTCACACGCTTAGAAAAAACATTTAACAAAAACAAATTATTGCATACGGAAGCCGAGAGCGGACGTGGTACATATAAACTTTTTTCTGATAGTTTTCTCGAGAAATTTGTCGTTATCACAAGATAATGATTATCGTTTTCTCACGATAACATAATTTTATCTCAATTCTTCAGTTTTTCTCTCCTGTGTTGTGCAGTAGACAGTCGCTGTCAATAGATAAATCATAAAAATGAACCTTATTCAGTTTTCAATGAAAGGGGGGTAAAAATAGATATGCCTTTGCCAGAAATTCCACACATATAAAAGATTAGTCAGTAAGTTAGTTGTTAGATTTTATACTTAAGATAAAGATTGGGAAGCTATAAGTAAACAGGTCTCCTTTGTGAAGGAGACTGCGATTTCAAAAACCATCAGTAAATTAACTCGTTATCTCGAGAAAACCATCAGAAAAAAAGTTTATACGTACCTCGTCCGCTCTCGGCTTCCGTAATTGCATTTGTTTATATTGTTTGATCAACTTTTAAGAAGTGTTGATGGCTGAAAATCGAAAGATTCTTGTGTGTAAAAGTTTTTTTTTCTACATTATTAGTATAATATTGCATGAACCAATGAGTAGATTTGATCAATTCTCAAAAAGTATTTATTGAGTGTGGAATCAACCCAATTCATGAGTTTTAACAAACACAAAAATAGCAATAACTCATCCATCATTACCAATATTGAGCTAAATTTATGGTGTGGTAGTGGCTGAGCGTTATTCCCAATGCATACGTTGAGTGCTACATATTGTGATAGTTTTATCTTAAACTATGGCAATAAATGACGTAGTCAACTTTGTTTGTCAGCAAAATAGCTCATGGACCACTAGTCAGGATTTATTTATTGGATGGACATCTGCAGCTGGATGTTTGGATTCAAGAACGCGATCACAGCTAATTGCAAAGTTTGACTAAAACATCTAAAGGCATGAAATTATTTTAGTTCAATTCTCTGGCTTGAAAAGCAGTGATGGGTTTTCCTTTAATTTGTTTAATGAATTGGTTTTGAATTTCTTTATCATTTATTTGTTGGGTTTATTTATTGAACAGTGCTTTGGTCCAACTTGTGTGGTTTTAAATGAGCTTTTTAAATAAATTATCATTGACAAACAAAGCTGACTTCATCTATGATTTGCCATTTTATCAATAACTAGTCTCATCTCTGACCCCTTTTCTTCACTGTGGCTGTAGGTCTTCCACACAGCTGACGAAGGCACAAAATACATAAATCTTTCGTTTGTGGTTTTTATAATTTACTTATGCAAAATTGCTCTGTGGTGATTGAGCCAGATAAAAGGCTTTGAGTTCACCGGACTTGCTTTCTGGCTTCCATATTTCAGTCTGTTGGCTGCTTTTAACCTCACTGTACTCCTGCAAAATATTGAAAATGTGCAGAGGCAGCAACTCAGCCTGATGTCACTACGTCACCAGTGAGGTTCTGTACTTTACATACTGTATATTCTTGTTGGAGTCATGAGGGGCATTTTTGGATTTTCTTTTATCTGATGGCCAAATCATCAAAATTCCATTTCAAAGGTATTTTCTGGTAAAGATGTGCTTGCAGCTAAAAGTAGAGCCGATGTTGGGTCGGGGTGTTGTCATTGTGCTAGAAAGCGAACCCAGCATTATTATATATATGTATTTTTTTTGTACAAGGAAGAAAAGTTTCAAAGTCAGCAGTAGAGTGTATAGAAGTCTGTTGGCTTGAAAAATTCAACCCCACTTGATAAATGTCACAAACAGAATTGATAAAAAAATAAATAAAAGTAGATGTGGAGAACGTTAACAAAATATTAAAACTTACAGTTGGTCACACTACAATTTTTTTAAATATAACCTTTGTCTGCATCTCCATGTGGCAGTTATTTTCAGAAAACAAAGGCTCTGATGAATCTTTTATGCTCAGCCTGCACAGAGTTAAACAGCAAACAAACTACCATCTGGATAAAAAGACATTATGATAGTTGGCAGGTAAGAAACTTTAGATTGGTGATTGTAAAAACACAAAATAATCAGCACAGCTTGGGTCAAATATCAGTCTGTAAGGCAAACCCTAAAATCAAGCACAAAAAAAACCTAAACGGTGCAAACTACATAGCAAAGAATCTGAAGGTAGACAAAGAGTTATTAAGTAACAAACAACATATCATCAGAAAACAAGCACAGAAGAAAAGAATATGTTCTAAATGCTTTAATGCTGTGATTCAAATGCACATTTTAAACATCAAATTGCTCATGACTTGTTCATGGGGTAAAAAAATTAAGTTTTCAACCCAAATACAACCAAACCAGAATAGTTCTCATGTTATAGCATTTTTTTCACAAATTAAATTTAGCTCAAGCCATAGATATATATTTTCCTTATTCGACACATTTATGAATTATAAATTTACTTAATTGCATTATTGTCGCATCTGTAAAATGGCTCATAATGCCTTTTTAATGCTTTTATGTTGCATTAAGATATAAACAGATTTATTATATCAATTATAGCGACTGTTTCCTGTCATCTCACTGCTCATGAAGTAATGTAGTTATTTACTTCTCTGAAGATTATTACAAAATTTATGGACTGTATTAAAACTTCCTGAGATAAATTATAGCTTTAATCATTTTTTTATACTCCTGCACCTTTCTTGTGCTCTTCGGTTTTTACTAACGTTTGGCTTCTGCTGGTAAACTCCATCCTGCGAGCTCAGCGTCCGTTCAGAAAGCACCCTCAGTGATTAAAATGTATTCCAACATCCTGTTCCTCCAAAGGCTCTGCTGGCAAATCCTGAACTGTGTTTACTCCTTTTTATGCGAGTCAACTTTCCCCCCTTCTAAGTTGAAGTTAATTTCAAGCTACTCTGGTTTCTGAAACCGCTTTTCACCACGGAAGAAAGAAAACAGCGATGTTTTCTCGTGACTCTAGGGCGGGCATCTCACTGGCTCTCTTTTCCTCAGACAGCGCACTAATCAGAGCCTCAAAGAGTGGACGCCAAGACAAGATAGGAAATAATAAAAGCAAAACAACAAACCAAGAGGGCCCAAAGCATGGCTGGTGAATGAAACTAATTAGCAACCCAACGCCTGGGATCTTTAGTCATCTGAGGTCTCGTTATCCCCTCTTCACTCTACTGTCTTGTTTTCTTTCTGGCGAAATAAATTTATTTCTAAAGACACCACTTCTAACAGAACAATTGTCATTTTTCCTGCCTGTCACAAAATTTATGGCTTATTGTTTTTGTTTTGTTTTTGCAATCCTTTCTGTTGATGTTGACGTCTAGTTTAAAACAATGGCTGCTGGTGACAACTACGGCATCGCAATCCCAAAGCAGTAATGTGTTTTATTGACTGAATTTGCACTAAAAACGCTTCTCGGTTGTTTCATTAGGTCTTTTCCCCCCATCTGACATTGTCATTATGGCTTGTGCAGCTCTGCATTGACTTGACAGACAAGTGGAAGGGAAGATGTGTAGATGGGTAGATTTTATTGATGGGCAGATGGGTAGATACCTAATAAGATGGATGATGGATGGGGAGACTGATACATGGATGCATGGTTTTGTTAGATAGTGCCATCTTAAGTGGATGGATGGTGGATAGCGGGCTGATAGCAAGATGAATGGATGTTTGGACAGGTGCATATTTAAACAAATGAAGGACAACATGGTGGTAGTCGTTAAAGGACAAAACTTAGAACATGTCACCCTAAAGAACGGTTTATTTACAGTCTATTAGACAACGTACACTTTCTACTGAGCAGGGCCATTGTTTCTTCCCATCCTTGCAGTTAGATAAAAAATAAAAACAGGAGCTTACTCCTAAAAAGCTCTTGCTGTGTGTCAGTGCAGACACTAATTGGGGCATAATGTTTATAGTCCAAGAAAATGCCACGCCACAGATTTCAATGCCACACAGATACACATACCAAGACTGTTCTTGTCCTATAGCAACCTTATCCAAAATCAATACAACAAAGGTCATTGCTATTCCAATCATAGCCCTCTTTTTATATATAATATGCGCTGCATCTCTATAAAAACACATCCAGTAAAATGGCGTACTACCGAGATCTGTTTTGTAGGTAATGTTATGCACAAATTCACTTGTGTTATTTTGATTCATTAAAAGATACAGTGAGGGTGAGAACAGCCGGACCATTGGATGTTTACGAGGTAGGTCTTTGTCAGCATGAAAAGATCCTGCTGAGACTGAGCGCCACTAAATTGAGACCCGGAATTCAAAGGAGCTCTATAAAGATAACTCTGATTCACGTTCACAGAACTGGCTGCAGTCATTGTGTCTCTGTCAGTCAAAGCCAAACTCAAATAAACTTTTCCTCTGCGGTCCGTTGTGGTTGTCATGGAAGTGATGGAAGAGGTGAGAACATCTGTTCTGTTAATCTGCACGGCCCAAGCTGGGGTTTTTTTCTCTCCCTTTTCCTCTGAACTTGTGAATCCTGAGGACACAGCATGAATGCTGGGCCTCAGATCTAAATCTAACACTCTGCAGCAAAGCAGAGACATTGCTAGGTGTCCACCATCTGTGTTGTTTGACCCGCCAAGTGTCATGTCATCATCATCACCATCAGTCAACCCTACATCAGCCTTTGTATAAATTGTTTGTCACTCTGTGTGTGTGGGGGAGGGAGGCACAGATTTCTGTGCATAATAACACTTAGTCTTTTTGCATGTTGAGTTATTCACTGGTAATTATAACAAGAACTCATTTTGTTTTTAGGTACATCAGTGCTGCCAGTGCTTTATTTTAGTGCTGGAGAACTTTTTACTGGGTCTGAGAGACATTAAAACAAGACAAAGACCTCCAAGACGTGCAGGGTTTAGTGCTGCTTTGACCATGACACAGGATCAAATATAGCTTTTAAATGGACAGTTTCACCTCAGAGCACACTCTAAAAGTTACGAATTGATCAAAAAATATGTGGTTGAATTTCCCAAGATGCTATAGAACTGTTGTTCAATGCAAATATGTTCTGATCTTTCAAAGTAGCTGGTTTTCTGCTGAACCATAAATCACACATATTGATCAGTAAGGTTTAATTTTTGGAGACAACAGCAGCTTTCAGGCATCTAGCAAAGTCTTCAATTTAAACTGAACATTTCTGGGTAGAGTTTGCACGTTGTCTCCGTGCATGCATGGGTTTCCTCCTGTTTCCTCCCACAGACCAAAAACATGACTGTTAGGCTAATTGGTAACTCTAAATTGTCCCTAGGTGTGAGTGAGAGA
>JAVKLF010000053.1:10421923-10444559 GCA_034783495.1 Millerichthys robustus
TGTGTGTGTGTGTGTGTGTGTGTGTGTGTGTGTGTGTGTGTGTGTGTGTGTGTGTGTGTGTGTGTGTGTGTTTTAAAATCAGTGGTGTCCAGTTTTGGTCCTATATATCCTAGGGTCACTATCCTGCTATTTTAAATGTTTTTTCTGCATCAGCACACCTGATTTCTTGAAGACCAACTAAAATATGCAGAATTAATGCATGCGTGTACCTAAGAACTGTAAAGAACTTTTTGCCTAATTCCTGATGAAAACACACACACACATATATGTTTGTATATATTTAGTTAGTTCTATTATTAGTTACATTTTGAAAATGTTATGAATGATAAAGACGTTCCTGGAATTTGAATATCTGTCACAAAATGCAGCAAGACAAGAATTACTTGATGGCAATAATTCAGTGGGGAAAAACAGCTTTTCCGGTTTTAGTGTTTTAGGCAGGAAAAAATAAGGAGTGACAACATTACATGAAGTCAAACTCTAACAAAGTCCTTTGACTTCATAAACTTGTATGAATTAGAGTTTATGTTAAACAAGATTATATTTCCCATTTCCTGAAAACTTTGTGGACTTACACGGTTTGATATGGTGAGCTCCAGTTTGCATGTTTGTAGATATGTGCGCACGCCGGCCGGGTTTAGCAGTAATTGCTATGCAGAGACTGGAAATAAAAGTGGAGCACTTTGAGAAGAGACATGCTGGGAGTAATGGTAGTGGGGAGGCAGACAGGAAGCGGTCTGACAGAATAGAAATGCGAGCACGCAGACAAATTGCTTTTGACTGCTCGCTCTTTGACAAGTCGAACCGAATCTGCAGCAACATTCTGCCTCTACTTTACAGGAAATACATGGGGGATGCGTGTTTAGGGTAACAATGGACTGGTCCACATTTCTACTGGAAGAAAAAACAAACAAAAAAATAAGGTGTGAACATTTTATTTGTCAGTGGATTTCACTTAAATACATTGAAGACCAAAATCAATTGAGTTGCTACAATAAAACGTCTGTTTAATTTTAAAGGGTCACCACAGTAACAAAGAAGTGTGTCAAAACTCAAAACAATCACTTTTTCAGTGTTATAAAGGTAAACAGAGCTTGGTTATTACAGCTCTCTGTAACTTAGCTGTTTACTTCTCCAATCTTTAAAGGCCTCTTAAAAGCAAACCTTGACATTAAATATGTTGTTTGCAGCAGGATTGTAAATGTGTGTTGACGTTTCACTTTTCAGTGCTACACTGCCTAACCTACGTGGAAGTTTGTAACTTTAATACCCTGGTAATTCAAACATATAAAAGTGCCTGTAGCAAATGGAACATTGCATTCTGCGGCTCACACAGAGCTGGAAGTTTTATTATATCTTATCTCGGATAGAAGGGAATTAAATACTTCCCTTGTAGGATAGAAGAAAGCTGAAAAAAACAATTATCCTTTGTTGTTTAGCTTTTGTCTGAATAAAATTTGAATAAATGTGAGCTGTTTAAGCACTACTCTCCTACAGTACAAACCTCTGCATAAAATTATAGTGTAATGTGTGTATATGCATATTGTAATAGAAAAAATCTGTTCACAGATATTTATTAAATGAAAACGACCTGCCAGTTACTGACCTATGAAATGCATAAATACAGGGTTGAGACTGTACATTCTACCAGAGGAGGACTTCACCATGAAATCTCCCCCGCCTGACAACAATCCCTGCAAAATGAATATTAATACATAACAAGCAGGAACGCTTGTGTAGAAGCCACACAGACAATGTTGTAATATCTGACTCAATACAGGTGGCTGCTTTCAAAAGAACAAGGTGGTTTAGGTGTGGAAAATACTTGAAGACTCAGCAGGAAGCATAAATTCTTCGTCCTTGCTGCGGATTAAATGGTGACGGCTCGCTGCTTCTCTTCACGTGGGATTTAAGTTCCGTCCAGAAGATTCCTTTCTAAAACAGTACAGTTTATATGAACTCTCTATCAAACTACAATACACTTTTCAGTAGAACTGTGGTGTTAGTAGGTGCAGGAAAAGAGTGGGATAAAGAAAACAAAAGGACCTCTTGCAAAACTCTGAGCAGGTGTGAGGTACCTTCCGAACATCTAGGTGGGATTTGTGGAAGGACCGAGGCAACATGGGGGCGGGTTAGACATGTAGTGTGGTCGTCTTTGAAACAATGTTCTTTTTAATAGTTATTAATAATTAAAAGTTCAAAAGACTCCTCTGGAGAAAGCAGCACTTTACCAACACTGTGTACGGAGGAGGTGGGGTGCTGTGGACTTCCATGGAGGAAGCTAAGTTGTTGGATGTAAGAGTTGGTTCGTCTACAACCAGGGCTGAGGTTACCACGGTAGTTAAAAAGATCCATGGTGGACGAGGTCCTCCTCAAGACTCTGGATGTTGCTGGGCTGTCTAGTTCACATGTCTTTACAACAATGCATTAACACTGGGTACAGTACCACTGGATTGCAAGACTGGGGTTTCAATCCAGTGGCACTGTACCCAGTGTTAATGCGGTTCCCTTAGTCTAAAAGGGGGAACAAATGGTGCATTCCAATTAAATGGGAATCACACTCCTCAGCCTCTGCAGTAAAACTTAGTCAGGGGAGCTGGATAGGAGTTCAGTCAATGACCGAACCTCAGATTCAGGAGGAACCATGCGGGTTCTGTTCTGGCCGTGAAACACTGGACCAGCCCTCCAGACTCTCACTATAGGGTCCTTGAGGGGGCAACTAGTCCAACAGCTTTTTCTCAAAAACATACCTGTGTGAAATAATATTACCGTAAAAAATATTCTAGCTTTGCATGAAGCAGTAAGTCGATATAACCTTTTTAAAATTAGTTGTGGCTTTTTTTATCTGCCATCTTGTGTTACCAAAAACATAAAAACTGCAATACATTTGAGTATAAACTGTAGATAGGTAGTGTCTTCCTTCTTTGATTCTTGTTACTTTTTCCATTAAATAAGCATCTAAATTTATTTTCTTTTAAAAAAGTTTTCATCTACATTGGACCCATCTGTGCATATGTATTTGCATTTGCAAAAATGAGTGCCATAATCTGACCTGAGCATTACCTAAGGAGCACTGCATGTCATATTTTAACTCCCTTTGTCTTTGACAGATGGCTTGGCTCTAAAAGCTTCTGTCCATGGTGTTGAAGGCTGGCCTGATGTATGAGTGTTAGGCCCTGTTTGATAAATCCACCATGTCACTCCGCCTCTGACAGCCATTCATCTTGCTTTGCTTTCTCATGTGAAATGTTCGGTGTGCTGGATAATTCAGTGAGACAAATAAAATGTGAGTCCTGAAGCTTAGGTTTGGCTGTACCCCACTCTGTGCTGCACTTTATCTCTGTGTTAAAGGGACAATGTGTCCCTGTCTAAGCATGAGCAGCAGCAGCTACAACAGTGTCTATATTCAGACCAGCTGAAGGACAGACATGTTCCTAATGAGGCGACTAATGAGTTCTGTTCTATTGTTGCTGCTTTTTCTTTTTCCAGGGATTAGGATGACCCTTCAGATTAAGTCTTTTGACTTCTAACACCAATTATGTTTCATTTTTGTGTTCCAGTTGATCATTTCCAATATGGTTTTGTGCATTATTACAGTTAAATTAGAGTCACTTCATACTTCAGATAAAATATATCAAAAAAGAAGTACACCATGTTTGTAAAAGAAACAATGACATTTATTTTTTTCATAGCGCTTTTCTCGATTAGTCTGTTGTGCCCATTGATCACATATAATACAGTTAATATAAAAATGGCTTTTAACTTTACACCCAAAGCAATAACAAAATGTTTTCTTAAAATATGTATGCTAAAAATACTGAGAAAGTATTTCCACTAAACATATTGGAGTATAGCTTGTGGTTCTGCAGTGATGACATTTTGTTGTGGCCGACGACTTTCCTCAGATCCCGTTCTTGCTTTCCTCATGTAGTTCTTGTTGTAGGCACTTACCAGAGTATAACAAACCATGTCTCAAACAAATATCACATCACTTACCTCAGTTTTTATTCGACCTCTTCGGTTAGTTTTACTAAAATGTATCTCTCATTTTTCATTGTATCCAGTCAATGTAATAACTACAAAGCATCAACAGCCATCACAGGCAAATCTCCTTCCTAGACACCATTTTGTAGCTGAATTTCATTAAGCGTAATGTGTCGCTGTAATCAAAACTAGTCTGCTTCTCTCCGCAATTTAAAACCCATTTAAACTTTTCACATACAGAGGATTTGTCATTACATCAACAGAATATATAACAATACTTCCAAAAAAAGGGGAAAAAATCAAGAATCCATTTTAAATAGAAAAGGGGAATATAGTTCATCAAAAGGCTTACACCATAGTCACTGTTATTCGTCTACTCTACTAAATCTCCTTTCCCGTAATAGACAGGTGTTATTATTGTTTCTCTAACTCGTCTATGGATGTTCGACAAAGCACAGACGGTATTGCTTGGGACCACACGGACAGTTCCACAACTCTGAACACATTTAACAGTCAATTACAAGAGAGCAGACCACCATCCTCTTCTTTGCGTTCAGTTTTCGTCCTGCATTTCTGGATGAATGGTAGTTTAGAGTATATTTTTGCAGTAAAGACCTCTTCCTGTTTATGAAAGCTTGGTTTGATATAATGTTTCCAAAGCCACCACTTCAACTGGGATGACATGTAGTTTAGTTAAGTGTTCCATCCCCACAAAAAAATATAATTTTTCCAGTGTTGTCTGAGTTGGGGATCAGCCACGGCTATGCCCTTAGAAACCAGTCCAACTTTATGCATCCCTGCTTAAGGCCTTGTCCGTTTACTGTAGTTGATGTGAGGTGCTCTGGACAGTTGGGCTCCCTAAAAGGCATTATCAGACACATTTATGACTGTGGCTTTAACTTCCACTCCACTTGGCAGCCCCTTGCCTGATTCCCACAGCTTTGTAAAAAAAGAAGAGTGCAGATCAGTAGCTTCCACTGGTGTAAGCAAAGCTTTGGAGTCACATTTCCTTATATTCCCGTAATTGTGGTGGTTCCTTAGAGACGCATAAAAAAGCAGACAGGCCGCAGAAATCACAGCCAAGAGCACTCCAAAGACAGTGATTAGCACTGCATCCCATTTTTCTGTGTCCTTGGCTGCCAGCTCTAATCCCTTAGTGGTGACATTGACACATTTGGTGTCACGGTTGTAGTGGATGGTGCAGATATCCACACATACTCTGTACTGAGTGGCAGGGTTGAGATGAGTGAGGTTGTAGACTTGAATATCTGAAGGAACTCTGGTTGTGAATGCTGTGATGGGACGGTTCGCATCTGTTACAGAGTACCATTTAATACTGGGGGCCAATGTGCCTGTAGGGCATTTCCAGGAAACCAGAATGGAGTTTGCTCTGACCGATTTCACCACAATGTTGAGTGACTCTTTTGTAGATTGGGGAAAGTATCCATTCACCTCTACTGAAACAGACTTAAGATCAGCTCCAACAAGATTGTGGGCAACACATGTGTAAACACCAGCTTCATTTTCAGTTACATCGTAGATATCAAATGTTCCTTCTGGATGCATGTAGTATTTGTCTGACATGGAGTTTGGTAGAACCCTGACACCAGATGGGGTAATCCAGTAGATGTCAGGCTCTGGTTCAGCAAAGGCCCGACAATGGAGTGACACAGAGCTCCCATTCTGTGCTTTAATATGGCCCGGCATGCTTTCAGGTGAGATTAAGGGCAAACAAATCTCCATCATTTCCCTGAAGTGAACCTGACGAACGTGTTGACCTTCGTATTCTGGGGGCTCTACGCAGTACAGGGAATCAGGTTCCATGAAGCGGATGTTGGTTTTATTCATATTCATCCAGCGGACTACGCAATCACAGCGGATGGGGTTGCTATGCATGCTGACCTCTCTAAGATTTGGAAGAGATTCTACAGTTATCCTGTGGAGGGCAGTGAGAGCATTGCCATTTAGCATGAGAGTTTCCAGGCGTGGTAGTTTGTAGAAAGCATTAGGATGGATGTAGGACAGTTTAGGATTGTTGGTAGCTTCTATTTTAGTTAGTTCTGGGAGGTTATTAAGAGCAAAGCTGTCAATGGAAACTAGCTCTGGCATGCTATTAATCCCCAGTTCTTTCAGATGAAACATATCAACAAAGTCTCCTCTCTGTATCCTAGAAATTGGGTTTTTATTCAGATCCAAAAACTTCAGGTTTTTAACGTTTTTTAAAGCAGTATGCGGCACCTCAGCAAAAATATTATCATAAAATGAAATGCTCTCCAAGTTGTCAAGACCAGCCAGTGCATTGTCAGGTAGCTGAGACAAGTTCATTCTGGTAAGAACGAGACTACGCAGGTTACTCAGCGGATTGAAGTTCATGTTGTCAATGGAAAGAACTGGATTCTCACCAATCATTAGAATTTCCAGATTTGGCATGGGGTCAAACCATTCTCTTTGAATAACCTTCAGCTTGTTAGAATTGAGGTGGAGTCGTACAAGGTTACTGAGGCCCTGGAAGGCCAGTGGAGAAATGAATGAGATGAGGTTGTGATTCATGTAGAGCTCCTGCAGGTTAGCCATATCTGACAAGCATTGTTCAGGTAGCTCCTGTATCCAGTTCTCCTCCATATGAAGGGATACCAGCTGAGAGAGATTGCCCAAATGGATGTCACTGATAGAGGATAGATTGTTTTGCGATAAATCGATCTCTGTGATATTAGCCAAGTAATCCAAAGGTTTTTCAATTTTGGCAACGTTGTTTGTTTGCAGTAGCAGTACTTGTGCGCCCCGTGGTAATCTCTCCGGCAGAGTAAATAGTCCCAAGTCATTGCAGTCAACTGTCAGCACTTCCATATACACGGAACTGGGAGAAAACCATGGTCTGATTTCACACACGCAGAGCTTTGGACAATCAGACGTCACCCCAGTGGCCCCCACAAGAGAGGTCACAGCCAACCCAACAAAGAGCCAATCCACAAATGACATGTCCTTCATATTGGACCAATTTCCTCCAACAAGAAATTGGTCTTCGAGATTAAAAGGTTTCAGCTGGTAATTTCACAAAAAGTGAATCATTTGTGGCAGCTGCAAAGGAGACTGACTCACCACTACCACCGCTTGTGCTTCCTGGGGGGTTCTCTTGCTGTGTTGATGTCCTTGAAATGTAACAACCAATCACTCCAAGTTACCTCCTGGTGTAAAGGTTTGAAGCAGAGCTGCAGTTCTAATAAAAATTTCGGATAGGAAATAAAAAAGTAGTCTAATATTTAGATCTCTCTATGCTTCTCTTAAGTTCTTAGCATCCAAGAAAAGTCTGTTTTCTTCCCCTTAAAGATGAACGTCCTCATTGATTGTCTTCACTGGATTCGAGTTTCTACAGTCCAGTCCATTCCTACCTGTGTGAGACAAAACAGAAAAGCACTGTGAGTATTACACAACAGAGGTGGTCAAGCAACATCGTGAGCAGAGGATTCAGGCATATTGACATTTGTTAAAAGCACACTGATGCATGTTGACATTTATGCACACTCCCTTCAAGAGATAGAACAATAGATTTATATCTGCTTGACCTTTTAGACTTCATTTTAGGGATGTACCACATGTGCCCCTACAATACGACACTCGAGTTTGAGGTGTGAGTTTAATATTGGTGAGAGAAAGCTTATTAGGATCCTCTAAATGGCAAACATCCCAGGGCTTAAGCAATAGCATTTAAGGTAAGAGCTGCAATGAACTATGTCAGTTACTATAGCAACAAGTAAATGGGCAGTCAGTCACAGGGAACACGATGAGATGCTTGAGCTGTACGAGCAAACAAAAATTTGACCTAGATGCAGTTTGTACTTTTTTGTTGGAAGGTAAAACTGACTTTCCTAGAAATTTAAAACTTGTTTATTGTGATGATCATTTTTCCATCCAGTCGTAATGTAGTCCATCAGTAGACATGTTACTACCAGGTGAAACATAAAAGATGTAAAGAGGACATACAAAATGCAGTCAAAGGTTAACACATAATGTGCTTTTTTAATGAAAGGCAATCCGAAACTATTGCTGAGACCATTTCTTTGATTTGCCCATCTGCACAATTATTGATTAAAAATGTCATTTTATTAAACCATGATTGGGTGTATAGACACTGATTCACTTTCCACTTATTTTTGCATTACATCTCAGTACCAATAAAAAATTCTAAACACAACCTAGAACCACTTATTTATGTTCTATTTAGGTTAGTAGATTTGAACTCTTATGTACAAAAAGGCAACCTACAAGAATGTAATTTAAAGCAAATACATTATTACATTATGTGAAGATTATGCCTGCAGCTGATAGCCTTGCAAATGGCAGCAATGTGAAAAGGTGCCTGCTGAACTTGATATTTTGTGTTATTTTGAAGGATCGGTCACTTTTGATTCTCTTTTGTTATGATTACGTTGCGTGACGCACAAATGTTTTGAATACGATAAATAGAGCAGCAGGACAGAGTGGGCCAGCACTTTTATTTCTAAAGGCCCATGTCCAGGTGAACAAACCCAGGAAGGTACAAATATAGCAAACGTTCCTTAAACACAAAATGTGTATGTAAATAAAACAGAGAGAATGGTGTCATTGCATTTGGTATGAAGAGTGTTTCTTTTAGTGCTGTTCCTGCTGTGTAATGGTATGAATTCCTTATTAGTGACTTCTACAGTTCAGGACTAATACTGCCGTGACCACAGCCAGTCTAGCACCATATAACTATTTAGCTTTGCCATTTATGTAAAGTCTAAATTTGCCTTAAGTGCCGAAAATTGCAGCTCCTTAAATTTCTTTTTAAATGCATTTCAACCAACTGCACCTGGTTTTATTTATTTAGCTTGTTTTCCCTTGAAGGAGCAGATTTGTTTTTTTTTTTCTTAACAATCTTCTACATTTCCATTCAGGTTTACAGCATGGGGTAGATTTAGCAGGCTATGTCTGATATGTGGTAAATTGTCTTTTGATTGGAGTGAGGTTGACTGTGTTCTTCAGACACAAAGCAGTGAAAGTTAAAGGTTACTTCAGCTGCATTAAGCATTTCTGCAGGACTGCGCTTTTAGATTTTTTGCCCTAAAACTTACCAGCAGTTAAATTATAGAGGATTAGGGTTTTCTTTTCTCTTTTCTTTTAAATTGCTGCTCCATTTTACATTCTTTCTTTTAAGATCGATCAGCCATTTTGTGTTTACAAAGAACTACAGCTGCAGTACAATTTCTAGCTAATAAATCAGACAAAGCTTGGATGTGATTAAATATGAACTGAGTCAGACAAATAAAGATAAGTCACGAGTACTTGACTGATGACATGCTCAATCTGAAACAAACTGTTGTTCAGAAGTCCAGAACAGCCAGTGATGAACAAATCCATTCAGTTGAATCTGCTTAGAAACTTGCAACCAAAATAAATGTTTTTTATCAACAATTTGCCGCTCTAATCCAGTAAAGCCTAATGTACACTACTTTTAAAACAATTTCATATTTTCCTCATCAAATAAAATGTATTTGCTTTCATTCAAGAATAAACATAAAACTGAACTGAAAGGCAACCTGACACCAACATCATAATGATTTGGGGTGAAAGTTACAGATGCTCTGAGGCAGTTCAAACATAAACCAACCAAGTGACGAAAAATGTCACCATCTGCCTTTAATGAGCTGCTTAAACTTTGCTACAAAAGGTGTTTCCGCTTTTCGTTGCTCTGTCTCGGAGCAAATTAGTCACACGGGCCTCATGCTGGACTGGAGCATAATAAATGCATATTTCTCCTTACTCTAGTCTTTGTAAATTATTTTTTTAAGTCTACTTGCACATTTGGAAAATACCACGTTGATATGATGGACCTCCTTCTCTGCTGTCTTTCTGAAGACACCAACAGAGGATGCTGGTTGCTCTTTCTTAGGCCCTACAGACAGATATTTCTATTCATGTCAGAGCGGAATTCAAATTTGACTACGAAACGTAAGCGCCAAAAACTAGTAATGCGTCAGCTTTGCTCGATACATGTGCTCTCTGTCAACCTCGTTTTGGTTATATCTTCAGCTCACACCAGTATGGACATGAACAAAATCTGAGGACAAAACTTGAGCGCTCCTAAAAAATTTGTTCAAGTGACATAAAAAAAAATTTCACTGGAGTTCTCTGGAGACACAAACTCTGTTTTTACACACAATTAGAAGAAATATAAAAAATGGCCTGGTATTGAGACTTTTATGTTTTGCTTGGTTTATAACTTTTCACTTTTGTCTTTGTATAATTTTATTTTTTTGTGCTTTATTTAGTCTTGTGCTTTTTTACTCTACTGCTTTCCACACACTTGATTTGGTTTGTTTTCACCACACAGGCTCTGTTTTAGTTATTATTCTCCTCCGTGTACGTACTACAGGGGTTTCCTTTGTTCTCTGCCAGATCTTTGTCATCGTTAGCCCTCCTGTTTTATCTCGGCATGCAAAGTCAGATTTCGTTTTCGCTCCGTTTTGTTCTGTATTCCTGCTGCAGCACGCCCAAGCAGCATCTGAGACGAGTGTGTCCTGCAGCCGGCGTGGATAGAATCTGTTACCATGGAAGCCAAAATGAAAATCATGAAGTTGTGCACACTATGAATGGAGCCAGTCTGAGAGATTGCAGGCAAATAATATTAGGAAAATAAAATCAAATTTTTCTGTATTTTACTGTGCATATAAGAAGGGTTAGCTTTTTTAAATAAATGATTTACTCAGCTGAGTTTAAACACGTTCAAGAAGCATGACATTGCTTTATTAGGAAGTACGTATAAATATAACCTCGGTGCAGCCCTCTGCATGCGAGTCAGACATTCGTGGTTTTTGTTTTTCAAATGTAGTGCCTCTTGTGCTCCACGGTTGAAGTGTACCATGTAATTTGTTGTATGTGACTGTCTCTTACTGAACAGATGGTTTCGATGGTGCTTGTGATATTTTTGGCCCTAAAAGATCAGGCACCACATCACAGGGAAAAAGACAAGAGATGAAATGGGAAGAATCAAGGAAAGAAGTGTGACGGCAGCTTCGAGAGGCGAGAACAAAAAAAAAAGAAAGAAATTATTTCATTTCATCACCCGTTCTGTTTCCACCTCAGTAGCCAAGGGGGAGGTGTGTGTGGAAGGAGAGTGGTGGGGGGAATAAATAAATGAGAACTTCTGAAGGCAGCAGAAATCGCTGCCGTTTGCTTCTACCAGCAGAGCCAAAGCCGAGGCTTCATTCTTCTGCCTCAATTCCAGTGTTAGCTTGGAGACCGGTGCGGATGAGAAAGGCAGGCATGGAATGGAGCCGGCGAAATCAGAAAACAAGGACGAAGCGGTGAGCGTGTGTGCGGGGGAGGGGGGAAGGGTTGATATTGTTTTTGAAAAGCACCTGGCACTTTAATAAGCCTCTACACCCAGAGCATTCTGATAAACAGGGTTTATCCTCTCTCGGCTCGGGCTCCTCGCCGCGGGTTGAGCAGTTGATCTGCGCCCTGAAAGCACAACATCAGACTCAGTAATTCAGCCTGCAGCGTTCAGGTCTCACCTGCGCTCACTTTGGCTCTCCTTCTTTGTAATCGCAATTACCAGCAGTGTAATGCGGTGGGGTTAATTGTTATTGCTTGGCTACATTGTGCATCCTGCTGCAGGTGGCTCGAACAGGGTGTGCTGTTATTTGGTTAACAGACAATGTTAATTGCATCAGTGGGGACGTTTTAGGGGCTGATTGCTTTTGTGACTTAAGGAGCTTTTCAGAATGGGCAGTATTATTTGCAGAACAATATAAAGTGCTGTCCTATTTGTCACTGTTAGATATCCACAAAGCTCCAAGGTGGAAGAGAAGATGTGACGGCCACTAATGACATCTAGAAAAAGAAAACAGATTTGAAACGGAACCAGTTTGGTTAGGTTAGTGTTGGTACAGCTTGAAAGGTGGAGAATTTACAGATAAACCAACATATGTATGTTTATTAGGAAGGATAATGCTCAGTGACTGATAATCCAACATGAGGTTTGGAACAAACCTATGTTTACATTTGATTGGGTTCAATCATTTAAAAAAACTAAATTAAAACACAAAAAATCTCAAGGTAAACATTTGCATGCACGTTGTCTTAAGTACAAAGGTTAGTACACTTATAAGGAATATTTGGAATATTAGATGACAAAATTGCTTTGAAAGCCATTCTAAACTCTGAGCTGCAAACTTGATCCAAACATTTAAGCATTTATTTATGTTTTTTTTTCACTAGAAGTGTACTTCCTGTAAACCTTCTTCTGCCATTCGTGTAGCATAGTGGTATTTTTTTTTCTGCAGCCACACCTGCTGATTTTGTGGGGAAGTTCAGGAAGCTTTAGTACAAATTCATCAAAATTGTCAGACATCATTGTCCCAAATGGTTCTTCCATGAACGTCACCATTGTTGACATATTTGAAGTCACTTCGTTTTTCATAGCTAGAGCAAATGTATGTAGAAGCCATTCACACAATTCTTTTTTACATTATTTTAAATTAAGGACACAAAAACCATCAATATGTGGTAAAATATTGGGATAGTGATTCTTTTTTTTTTTGTAAAGTCTTGTTTTGGTCGACTTCATGGCATTGCCACGAGAACCTTTAAATCATGTTGCTTTATGATGTAACAACAAAAAAACACAATTTTTAAAATTAAAATTAAAAACCTAAATAACTAGGGTGTGTTTAAATGATAAAATGTATTTTTAAGAGAGCATTACAAGTACCAGGCAGATGGTACTGATGTATGCTGCAGTGTTATTTGAAGGGGATAAAATTGATCTGCCCAACCTTACTGTCTACTAAATTTAGAAATGTTTAAACCCTACAGCAGCAAATGAGGAAATTCAGTCAGTACAGCAGAATGTGTGATAGTCAATAATATGAACAGATTTCATAAAATTTTTAACATCTCACCATTTTTCTGTGCAGATGTGACATTATTCTTTCAAACATTAGAATGTTATTCTAGTTAAGGTTTTTTGGGGTCTATGGATAATATGACAAAAGACGGTACTAAAAAGAGCACCATCATCACAGGAAGCGCTGATTCATTGATACAAAGGTCTACTGTCGAGTGTAACAGCACTGCTGCTACAGACAGATGTGCCTGTTAATCATTTAAGTATGCTCAGACCTGTCCAATGAGGACTATTTTAAAAATTGGCAACAATCAGCCTATTTAAGTTGATGACCGATCATTCGATCTACCTCTAACCCACTCTAATTAGTAAGTACCTGCACAGGTTTTGTTTCTGGTTATTAAGTTGTTACTTTCACAAACCCATATCACTTTAAACTTGATGTTTCTGTAAAATCAATCAAAAAGCTGCTAAATCTGTGATCACTGCAGATTTTAAGTTGCCTGAAAACATACTGGGTTAATTAACCCAATTCCCTAATAAAACCATTTGGAATAGTGATGATGGAAGATTAACTCTGTATTTTACCACCAAGAAAATGTTTTTGTAATGCCTTTGTTTATAAATCACGATTAAAACATTCCCAAGAAATCATTGTATGTTAAAACACCAACAAAACGGAATGCTTTTGAATACAGATCATACACTTAAAGTGCTTACTGGGAATTTCAATACACTTCAGGTTCATATACTCTGGTAGACTTTCATCAGTTCAAGTGAACAAGCCAAATCATCTGCGGGTGGTTGGACACATAAATTGGTACTGGATGGCTGCATTATGCAGAGCTGAGGGAAGAGGCAGTCTATATTCTGGGGCCCTGCACCGTGAATGCTGTGATTGTGGAGTCCACACACCACTTGTACAAGCCTATTAGTAAAGGTCCAGTCAAGTTACCCAGCCGCAGCCCCCCACCCCGCACACACGTCCGCCGCCACTATATAGAGCTAATTCCCACAATCCGGAGCTCAGTTGGAGGTAATTGAGGAGGAGTGAGAGGGGAGGGAGAGTGGAAAGATCTGGAGGACAAAAGGACTTGGAGGGGAGGAACTTGTCTTAGTATAAGTGGTGGTATATTAACCTTCAGTGGCATTTAGAATGCTGCCATGGCAGAGGACATTCATTTATATTGACAAGGAATTTGTCAAAGTACAAAGTAAAACAAGGATTTCTTGGCATAAAGAAAAGAAAAATGCAGTGGTGTGTTTACATTAAGTGGCTTTGCAGCTGCTGGACAAAGAGAAATGTGGTTAATATGGCTGGGGAAAAGTGAATTTGAAGATGGACGCTTGGTATTTGCCCGTCGAAAAGCTGCAGGTAATCTGGAGTCAAGATACATAATCAACACCTGGAAATATAACACAGTCAGTCTGAGGGGGGATCTCTTGTAGTCAAAACGCCACCTGCACCCAACACATTAAGGCTAAGCTGTGACATTTGTTGAGGGAGCTTTTAATAGGTCAGGCTAAGGTGCTCACTCATGGAGCTAACGCAAGTTCCCAGGTGTCAAAAGACAGGAGGGGGGAGAGACATCATTCAAACTATGGACTCCAAAGCAGCTCCATTACAGGAGGAGGCTGACAATCTCAGCCCTTGGGCTTTTCACTTTAGACAGTATTAATCCTTCCTGTGAGCATTACAACAAACAGGATCCTTGCATTTAACTTGAAATAAGGCAACCAGAACTGCCGGGTTTATTTACCAGCACCAGATGTGGGGGACAGGACCAGGAAAACAGGGCAAAATAGGTTTGGGATCAAAGAATCTAAGAATAATCAAATTATTACCAAATTTAAAAGGGGTTCCTTAAATAAAACGCCCATCCTTATAACAGACAACACAAGACAAAAATCTAAATCTTCACGAGGTAAATGTTCCAAAACACATGGATCTGCTCAAAGTATAAAACTGCCAAGCTGATATTGTAAGGGTCCCCTCATGCAGCTAAAACTGCTCTGAACCATCTGGGCATGAAAAGGATGCCTCTGGGAGTGTCTTGTTGTGTCCAGAACTGGGAAATTGAGCTGTGAGGTTTGCGGTGTAGACCACATTCTGTGCCTGCTCAATTAGATTAGGATTTAGGGAGTGTGGAAGCCAGGTCGGTGCCTAAGGCTCGTTGTCACGTCTGTAACAATTGTTTATTTATTTTTTTATTGTATTGTCCAGCTGGGCAAAGTTGCTGCTCTCTGGGAGCACCTTTGCCTCAAACGGAGGGACATAAGGGGTTGTTCCTGTTTGGTGGTAATGTTTAGGTGGATGGGATGTGTCAAAGAGACAAGGTTTCCCAGCAGAACGGTGCACTATAACAAGATGATCAATGCTGCTCACTTGGCCTGTCAGTGTTTTAAACGCTTCGTCTGATTGGTGCATTCACAAGGTGGCGTCGAGCTGCTTCTGTCTGATCTTTGAGGCTGACCTGAAAGCACACTGCAGAATGTCTTTCTTTTTTTATTTCACTGTAAGCAGTAGAAGATTATGCTTCAAGTATAGGAGCTGTGGTTGATTATTAGTGGGGTTTTACTGAATCTACTCAATAAAAGCAAAATTAATTGTATCCTGTTAAAGTTTCTTGTTGCACCTGATAGATTAGTTTGCCATTGTTTTTAGTTTTGTAAGTAAAATATATTATCATCATAATGTTTCAAAAAGATGGATATAAAATCGTTTTATGCAATTTTTATTTACTGGTGATTCAAAGTGAATATTATGGCCACCACAGCTACTTGTCCTTAGTAAACACAAAAATAGCTAAAGCTCAGTCAGTTTGACAGATGATGTTCTAAGATTTGGTGTGGTAGTAGCTGAGAGTCATCTTCATCACATCCTCTCAGTGGTAACGGATCATGTTAGCTCTTTGATTAAAACACCAACATGCAGGTGGGCGGTATGCAGACCTTTAATGGAAGGCCTTTCATATTGAAAGTTTTTTAATGAAATGTCATGGCTCGATGTTAGAAGTTGGGACCTATCTTTGTTTATTCTAATAGGATGTTCAGAAACAACGGGTCACTGGATCATTATAATCAGGTATGTCTTCAGTTCTCGTTCAGTGGGTTCATTTTAATTAAAATGGCATTTGACATCCCTCATAGCTTGAAATCTTTCCTCATTAAAATTTTGCATATTATGGTTGACAAGTTGCCCAGTGCCAAGATTTTTTTTAAGATATGAATTTGATTCTGTAATGAGTTTCACTATATAAATTTCATGCTTGGATTTCTTTTACGCTCATCTGGAAGAGGCATGGGGCCTGCTGGGCCGAAGTTAAATTTAAGAGGTTCACCCCGCTGTCAAGGTGAAAAGCTTTTCCATTCACATCTTGGCAACGCCTCACTTGTATTCCCACCAGAATATCTCCTTTACACCAGCACTGGGCCTGTGAGGACAGTAATGGGACAAAAACAGTTTGATTAGAGACCAGCGAGATATGACCACTTTAAATTAATGAACGTGCGTGGTAAGGGGGCAAAAGGGGAAGGTGCTAACTCAGAAGAAGTCTGACTCAAGTCATCTGGGCAGCCAAACAGCAAGGCAGAACTGTTTGTTTTGTGCCGTTTATTGAAATGAGTTATAAATCCTTTCCCTCACTTCACAGGGCTTCGATGGGGTTTAGTCAAGCGGCGATACAGAGGTGATTACTTTGTTACAGGTTGGGTACTCATCAATGCCCCGTGTGGAGCCGTGCTGACCTACCACTCATGTGAAGACAAAATCATTTATTGTACATGAGGTTAGATCTGAGAGAAATACCTGATGTAGATGAGAAATATTGTGCAATATAGTTTTTTGTTGTATAAGAAGCCAGCACACCAGCCCTCAGGGAGCTGATTATGAAGCCTTCATGGTT
This sequence comes from Millerichthys robustus, assembly GCA_034783495.1. Lineage (NCBI taxonomy): Eukaryota > Metazoa > Chordata > Actinopteri > Cyprinodontiformes > Rivulidae > Millerichthys > Millerichthys robustus. The sequence goes on from JAVKLF010000053.1 coordinate 10,438,682, forward strand.
TAAGTGGTAACAAGGCAGTATTGCATCTGCTGAGACATTACAATCACTGTGGTAAAACTGGGTGGAAGACATAAAGGTCAGACATAAGTGGAAAGTAGGGCACAGCAGAATTGCCTCCTCTTTCAGGAGAATAGCCTGTGCATTGTAGAGAGGGTTCACTGGGAATTTTGATCCACTGGTAATAAGCCTTGCAAGGCTTTCTTTAAGTCTCGCTCTGGCTTTTTTTTCTGCCTTTCCCTCCTCTTGCTTGTCTTTTCTCATGATAATGTAAACCACTCCTCTCTTTTTAGAACGTTTGTTCTTTTCATTTTGATTTCTCACTTTTGTCTCAGCTTTTTAAACCCTGATGGTGAATATTTCTCCTTATACTCACAATAAGTGTCATGACCCACACAAGCAATGGCCTACAGAGGAAATCATCATTTATTTTTTCTTCTTAGCAAATCTAGGTTTGCCGACTCCTTTGTCATCTGTAAGTTACTTTTCATAACTGCAATGTTTGGTCTATCTGCAGGTCTAAAGGTAGTATTTCACTGGACCGCAACTGGGCCAAAATTATGCAAGAATTCATTTATAAATGGACATACAAAAAAACAAGCCTAGACCTTTAGAACCAGCAAAACTCAAGCAAGAAGCATTTCAGATGGGTTGTAGACACAGTGACTCTATTATGAAAAATTATTTGTCTAAATTCTTTAAACTTGTTTATATCGCGAGACAGGAGTGGAAGACCCTGTGACTTACACAAGGAAATTAGAAGCCACTGCAAATGTTTCAAAACATTTTGAAAGCTCCTTTGCTTGCAATTTGCCACCAGCAGTTGCAGCCATGCAAGAGTCTACCTTAAAACTCTTACACATATTTCTAACGGTTTTTATGCTTGTATCCCTTTTGGTAGACTAGTAGACTTTGGTGGACTTTATGATTTTTAAGGACAGTTCAAAGAGTGCTGGATTCTGGTGTAGCATGGCGTAGTACTCATTTTTTGATCAATACCTAGCTGGTCAAGAGGGAAAACACTGGTCTTCGTATAAACACAAACTTATTTCTCTATTATGGATAAATTGAGCTGCAACCTTAAAGTTTTCAGTTTGCAAGGAGCTGGTACACACTGGACAGGTCACAAGTCCATTACAGGACCACATAAAGACAAGTCACCATTCATGCTCATAACTATGATCAATTCAAAATAGTTAGTTAGCCTAACATGCTTGTTTTTGGACTGTGGGAGGGACTCCAGAGGAAACCCACCCATGGGTGGGGAAACTATGCAAACTCCATGCTTCACCCATGACTTTCTCATTACAAGACAGCATTCCTGATCATTCAATCGTGCAAAAAGTACAGCAAATGAGACAAAATAACAAACAACTCCTCTAAAATCATGGAATGCAGCATCATGTCTAACTTACTTTAACTTATTAACTTGTCTTACTTTAAAAAATCAATTTATGTATAGTTGGCACGAGATTCCTTTGATTTATTGAGTCATGTTGTCAAGTTTTTTTAACAGAACAAAAGTCACAAACCAAACATTGAATTTGTCTGAGACCTTGTGTTTCTTTGAGGGCCTTCTATATAGAACCTTGGGTGGGTATTTATAAAATTACAACCTGAAACTTTGCAACAGAATGTGTCCTTTTTAAAAAATATTAATATATTATTTAAAAGCATCAACATTCATTATAAAAAAATGTCCATCAGAAGTGTTTCTAACTAAGTGTCAGTCTGTGTTGTGTTAAAGGTGAGATCAGGCCTAATATACATTCTGGGTGAGATTGGGTGGATGGCTTCACTGTCCCTCCCACTGCCCTTCACCTCATTGATTTACTATTATACTTTCGCCAAGGTAAGGGAGAGTCCATTAAAGGGACCCTTCTATGTGTCTATGCATAATGAAGCCCGCTGTATGTATGTGTGTCCAGGTCTGTGAGCATCCATGTGGGAGCTGATGGAAACCTTACATCTGCACTCGTACGGTCATGAATCAGTGGCACGTCGGCCGTTAATGTAAAATCAATGCTCCAAATTAACCACAGGAACCCTATCTCTGGTTTTTCAACTCTTTCTTGGACAGAACATTGGCCTTGGGCTGAGTGAAGCAAAAACCCACATGCTGCTGGATTCAGTGCTACAGCACACACTAGAGATAAGCAGTGATTTTCAAATAATCACAGTCTAATTAAAATGAATTCAAATAATTAATGTGCTCAACAAGGCTGTCATGTTTTTTTTGTTTTGTTTTTTCCTGTTTTATTTGGCAAAATAAAACTACCGTCAACCCCCAGTCATGGAGGAGAAAAACAAGCTTGTTCTCAGCGTATTTCTGCCATTGTAGTTTATTTTTAAAAAATTATAAAGTAGAAATTGTTGTCATGGGTGAGCAGGATTTACTGTAAGATTATGAACGAACCTCCTCATGTTGCATCGGTGAAAATGAAGGGAAATCAAGATCCCCAGGGCCTAAAGCCTCTGTTTCTTCAAAAGTGTTTCATTAAAACCAGGGTGAGCAGTATAAACGTCTGTTCAACTTTTGTGGACAAGATATGAATCAGAAAATGGCAGCTGAGAAAAATTCTTGTTAAAACTGCTTTCTACTGCAGACATAATCGCATCATTCCACCAATAGAGGATTTAAAATAAATAACTAAATGGGTACCCATTTATTCACCTAATTCATGCTAAACGCATGGCACAGTGAAAGAGCACCACGCAGGTCCTCCTCTCCAGTTCACATAGTGCTGCATCCATTAAAATTAAGCCAAGGTATCCGGCTTAAGGCAGCTGCCGATAAGGTCAAAGGCGTAGCGAACACTGCAACACTCATTTCTCCCCCAACATAATCGCACTCACTCTTGACAAAAATCTGCATAATGTTTCATGTAGAGCTGCTAGCGATCGTGGAAGACGTGAGGGAGGGGTTGGACAGGCAGGGTGTGGATTTTGGAGCCAACGGCATATCCCTCAAAGTCAGAGCCAAATTAAATCTGCAGGTGCAAATGTGACATGTGTGCTGCCTCTAAGACGCACAGCTATCTATATTTATATGAATAAAATATTGCTGGTCAAGGGGCCACAAGCCTTCAGGGAATAAACTCCTACGGCAGACAGAATCAATCATTATCTGCCACTGAAATGCATTTATCGCAGACTTGGACCTCTTTATTATGATTTCATGGGGCTTGATATGAGCTCTCTTTTTCTGTTTTCATTCTCTGCTGCTCCTCATCTAAAAAAGAAAAAAATTAAAGGCCTAGCATCCCTACAAGTTTTACATAACAGCCCCCGCCTTTCATGCCAGAGTTTTAGACAACAATCATTAGTTACGCCTACATTGGTCAAACCTTGAAAATGACTCATGCAGTTTTGCATTATGTTACATGATCTTTTGACACTTCCACTATGATTTATATAAAACTCTCAGCTACCACCACACCAAATCTTTGCTCATTATCTGTAAAATTTACTGATTTTTATCCATTTTTGTGTTGGCTAAGATTGATCAGCTGTGGCTGCCGTCTTGAATTAGTTTGCGATGATCAGGTCTGCATCTATCTCCACCTACTTTCTGCGCGTGTCATTAAAATCAATCAGATTTCCAATGGTTGTAAGTTTTAAACACAGATCTCAGGCTGTCAGTGCTCAGAGTATAGGTTAGTGCTCACCAGCAGCTGCTACCGCATCAATCTTTAGCTCAAAACCTAGAAAATGAGCTGAATTATAGCTATTTTTGTCTTTGCTCAATTTAAGATGACCACCACAGCAAACTCAGCAGAATCAAGAAGTTCACAAATTAAAGTAAAAAAAAAAAACACTTTTGTTCATGAGGTATCTTCCTAACAGTACAGACAGATGCACTGACACAAGAAACATTATTACTTGTCCTTTGCTTTTGGGCAGCACCGTGACTTTTTGTCTGATTGGGTGGAAGAATTCATGACTGTATAAGTTTGTGGATCCATCCATCTATAGTTGCATCAGTCACTGCAGCTTCATCAATACCTGACAAGTGATCCAGCATCACCCAACTCTTCATTAGCATGCTGACGTTCTGTATGTACGAGTGTGAATGCAGAACAGATGGACGGCGCAGCAGCTGCCTGTTAGACTCTCCTCCTTCTTTGCTCCTGTTTGAAGCTGCAATATGTGCATATGTCTCTATTATGTCCCGCTCCAATGTGAATCTGCAAAACAATGGGCTCATTAGTCAATAACAGCTTTGATTTTTACTGGAAGCATTAAGCTAAGTTTTTGTTTTTTGTATTGCAAACACTCTAAATTTAGCTTGAATTGCTATTCCCATTTGCTAATTTGCTAAAACAACTAGCTGAAATGCATGCATTTTGCTATATATATATATAAATCATTAGATTGCATTTGATATGTTAGCGCTGTGAATATGTGGGGTTGACTCAGCTACTAACCAACAAAATTTCAATATTTTTAAAACTGAGTTGTAGCTATTTTTCTGTTTGCTAATTTGAAATAGGTTGACTCCTAAATTAAACCATTTGTAGATGCACATCCGATGATTACTTTCAGTTTCATTGAAATCCATCCACTATTTCATGAGATATTTTACTAACAGAGAACAACACAGAATCCTTTACATTATCAATACCCTTTCATGGCAGTGGGTGATAAGAATGCTAATGAAAATGTCACCGGCCACAAAGGAAGCGTCACATCTCATCCTGACCTTTTGATATGGACTGAATAAACCAAAATGTCACGGATGTTGCCATTAAGACGTGTTTTGATTCTCCGCTCTTCAGGTTTGCATCTTTCTGCCTCTGCCTAATCACTCAGCCTGATGCTGTCCTCCTCAATCCAGGCCTCGCCACCAACCTCCCACCGCCACGTTTAATCCCTCTGCTTCTGCCATTTTACCGAGTGTTTGTCTTTGAACAGGATCCTATCAGAGTGTCCATGCTCGGCTGAACGCACTGATCCCCCCGCAGTCATCCTCTGAATATGTTTACATGCATTTCACTCAGGAGCTTCGATAGATCCTCTGGCTTCTCATTATCACCTCCTCAGATCAAAAAACACACAAGGATTTTTGGTTTGGATGGCACTACAGGATAAAGGTTCCCAAAAAATACGATCCAGACCCTAAAGAAGTCTTTTCTGGACCTATAAAGATTAATAACTTTCAGAAGAACCTATACATACACACGTTTTCCAGTAAAATAGTTTGGACAGCCTTTACTGAAGGTGACACAGCTTTTTTTAGCATTTACAGTAACTCATTTCACCTATTGAAGCTTTTCTTGCACATGCAGTCATTTGTTTTAGCTGTGCAGCTATTATAGGATTTACGGCAATTCATTTTAGGTGCCACAGCTTTTCTAGTACTTACAGTAATTCTTTTTTTTTTCTACCATTGTCAATAATTCATTTTAGACAGCAGATTTTTTTATAGCTTTTACAGTTGTTACTTTTATACGGCGCTGATTTTCCACAATTTACAGTAATTTATTTATGGTGTTGCAGTTTCCATTGCATTTATAGGAAATTATTTCATGTGGTGCAGCCACATGAAATAGTAGTATTTAGTATTTATATTTATATATTTATATTTATAGTATTTATGGTAATTCTCATGTTGGGTCCTGCTAGCCATTGGAGAGGTGCAGGCTTAAAGAAACACTATGGTCAGAGAAAAATCTAGCAGGTTTGTCACCTACAGGTACATAAATATAAATATATATCAAAACAGACATTTGGCCAGAGAAAAATTTCTTTAGGCGGAATTCATTGAATTTGAATCAAAGACTTGTCGTGCAGGCTTCTTGATAGTCATGAATGATCCGGCTCTTTGAAGTGACTGATGGGAGCAGGCTCCTGACTGGGAGCCAATTATTTTTTTTGAATG